>JAGKTI010015891.1:0-20005 GCA_018397915.1 Birgus latro
GAGGAGAGGGAGAGTGGCCATGTGCAGTTTGCCAAAAGGGTGTGGGAAGTAGGTCCATCTTGTGTAGTGTTTGTGATAAATGGGTGGAGATGTAGTGATATTAGAGGTAGACTGCGAGATAATGCTGATTTCATGTGTGCAGCGTGTCGGGGAGAGCAGGTGGAGATTGTTAGGCGTGAGAGGGTTGAACTCTTTGAGTGTGTGGAGGAGTTTTGTTATTTGGGAGACATGTTATGTGCCGGAGGTGGGGCTGGAGTTAGCTCGGTTGCTAGGGTGAGAAGTGGTTGGAAGAAGTTCAGGGAGCTGTTGCCTCTCTTGATATTGAGGGGACTCTCCTTATATTGTAAGGGGTCTTTGTATGCAGCATGTGTTAGGAGTGTGATGCTGTTTGGTAGTGAGACCTGGGCAGTAAAGGAAGAGGATATTCGCAGGTTTAAACGTACAGAAATGACAATGATTAGGTGGATGTGCAGTGCGTCCCTGCGTGCAAGGCCTGGGGGGGCTGGGTTTACGATGGAAGAGTTGAGAGGTAGGATGGGACTGGAGTGTATTGGTGTTGTGATGAGGAGAGGTAGGTTGAGGTGGTTTGGACATGTGGAGAGAATGAGGGATGGTAATTGGGTACAGGGGGTGAGAAGTGTTAATATTGGGGGAGGGGTAGACCGAGAAAGACATGGGACGAGGTCATTAAGTGTGACGTAAGGGTTAAGGGACTGAACAGGGAGGCTGCCAAAGATCGAGCAGCATGGAGAGCTGCCATTAGGTGACCAAGGCCGATGCATGCAAGCATGTTGGAGCCTTCAAAAACAGTGCTGGGCAGGTGCGCAAGGACTTGCGCAATTACGCACACTTGTGCTCCGGTGAATATCGTTTGTGTATTGCACACCGCACGAGACCATGCACAATATTGCGCTTTTGCACATGAAAAAGCAGGTGCGCAAGTGCAAATTTAGTTGCGCTTGCACAAATGAATTTTCACTTGTGCACCTGTCCTGTGGATATTTGATTTAATTAATATGTTTTAATGATTTTTTGTAAGGAATTGCATATGATATTGTATATCTATATTAAATTAAATAAAACATCTTGAAAAAATGCAGATAAAAGTAAAACTGGCAACATCACATCCTTTGTTTTCCTGTCCCTCGCTTCACTCTGCTTACTGACACCCTCATGAACTTCCATGAGTTAACAATGCCTTGCTCTGATCCTACCGCCTTAGTCACTTCGTGTGTGTGTGAAGCGAATCATTTTATTTCACGGTAAATAATTTCAATTTAATTTATCAGTAATGGATCCCCCCAGTACTAGGAGTACTGGCTGTACTGCCCAGTCTTGGCACCCAGAAGCAGAGTGTGAAATTCAAATGACTAAGAGAGTGGAAATAAATGAGTTATTTGAGAGGAGCATGTCGAGTTACATGGAGAGACAAACTGACAAATGAAGTGAAGGAACATTGTGGTGTGGATGTGGATGTGACAGGAAGCATTAGGAGAAACACATTAAGGTGGTTTGGCCATATGGAGAGTGAGAGACTAATGAGAAGAGTGTATGTGAGTACAGTAAAACCTCAATATAACTGACTTCAGTAGACCGGAATTCGCTTTTATCGGACTCGAGGAGCTACCAGACTAAACTCCTATATATCGGAAAAAGTCTGATAAAGCCAGAAAGCAGTCCGGACTGCCTGACCATTTCAGCTATGTTCACCACAATAAGACAAGTAAAAGACATGTTTTTCAGTGCACAGTACAGTATTATTATACCATTTGATTAATGTAGTGAAGGTATATACGGACTAATGTCTGATATATTGGAAAAAATCTGGATTAGCAGGGGTAAGTCCGGATGTTGCTTTTATCGGAATTTCGCATTTTTCGGACTGGCTTGGGCCTCAATTGGTCCGTTATAGTGAGGTCTTACTGTATATTAATTTATTTAAATATCTCAATAGTTTAAAGTAATTCCCAAAAATATATGCAAATGGTTTTGCGCTAGCACTCTGTGACATTGCGCAAGGTAAATATTAGATTGCGCACTTGTGCAAATTACAGATATTAGAAAATAATGATAAAGTAAATATGTAAATATGCTAATTTAGTTAAATACAGTATCTCATTATTTTACAGTAATTTCCACAAATGTATGTAAATGGTTTCTGCTTGCGCTTTGCGACATTGCACAAGCTAAATATGAGTCAGATTGCACACTTGCTCTTGCGCAACGTAGTGAACTGTGGATTGTGCTTGCGCAAGGTCCTTTTTCGTTTGTGCTGCCTACCACTGATATATATACATATATAGATAGATAGATACATGGATTGATATAAATATATATACTTATATACCGGTATATATATACACACACAGTAAGTCCTCATTTTTTGCTGTTTTGATGTTCCCCCAAAACGTCATGAAACGTGAAACGTCGAAGTGTGAAGTTAAGAATCAATGGGGAAAATAGATGGGTGTTCCAGTGGGACAGCTACCTTACCATATCAAAGTCCTATAACACCAAACAGGCCCTCCCCAAAATTTAATATGGAGTGTTTACTAGTTGCTTATACAGCATAACACAATAAACATATACCTGAAATGACATTAGAACTGTTATAAAGAGCTGCAACACCAAAAATCCTTACCAGAAATAAAGTAAAGATTGGCATGAGTGGCAGGTGAAGGTGTGTTGAGGGTGGATGGGCTAGTTACTGGGTGACATTGGCCTCTCTGGGGAAGCCCTATCACCTAAGCCAAAGCCCTCAAAGTCGAATTCAGGCTCCAGCAACTCCATTTCCTCTCTGTCCACTTCTCCTCCTTCATCCTCCTCTCCTGTCATGTCTAAGTCTTGCATAATAGCAGCCACATTCTCTGTCACATTAAAAAAAATGTGTGATCCTGACTTGTCTCTGCTCCAGTAGGTTTCTGTTGTAGACTGCCATCAATTGAGACTTCAAATCATTCAAGGTGGATAGGATCTGGGTAACCTCAGGCATACTCCCGGTGTATGTCTCGAAGGTTGTTGCCATGTCGATTATGGTGGACAGGCTGTGGGACAATTTCTGGGTGGTCGTCTTCTCCTGTGCAGTGTGCTCTGGCCTTTCATTCTCTTCACTAGAGTTCATCTCTTCCCCTGTTATGTCAACGACACCTAAGTCTAAGTTGTAGTGTGTCAAGTGGTGTCTTACAGCTGTTTCGTCCACCTCTGCTGTGTCTAGGCTTGTGCGTCTGATCGCACAAAAAAAAAAAAAAAAAACTCCATTAGGTGAATATTGATACAGTAAAAAACAGTGGCACAAATAAAGATTAAGGGGAAAAAAACACAGACACATTTACTTTATTGTTATTTTACGTGTACTCACCTGCTTGTTGAGAGGCTCTTTGTTCTTCCTTAGGGGTATAATGCAACATGACAGTAACCAGCATTACCAGTTTTCATTACAATACTGCATATTCTTCCCCTGAATTGTTCTAACTAACACCTGCTTGGTTAACTAAAAACTAACTCCATTAGGTGGATATTGATACAGTAAAAAACCCTGGCACAAATAAAGATTAAAGGAAAAAAAACACAGACACATTTACTTTATTGTTACTTTACGCGCACTCACCTGCTTTTTGAGAGTTGCCTTGTTTTTTCTGAGTGTTCTTATGGTGCTGTCAGGAGCCCTAGTCAGGTGACATATCTCAGGGGTTGTCATCCCCTCCTCAGTGAGCTGCAAAATCCTCTGCTTCTCGGCTGCACAAAAACACAATGGTGAAGGGGTCTGTAATACCGCCACTGTATCGATAGAGGGCAGGGTGGTCGCAAGATGGCCACCAACAAATGAGAATCGGTATGCGTCATCTGCCAAGTGTCGGCTGCCGGCTGGAAGCTGCGACGAAAATTGGGAAAAACTGAAGAAGTTTGAGACATGTCGGAAACTTTTTTCTACGAGAAAAATGAAGCATCGAAGTAAAATGCGTTGAAATATAAGGACTTATTGTATATATATGTAAAATCTTTCCCCGTTTATATCTTCCCGTTTTTTACTCATTTGTCTGTTACTGTTTGCCTTTCCCATCACTTCTACCTCTTCTTTTTTCGTCATCCTTCATTTATTCTCCCTTACTTTCCTCTTCCCGTCGCTTCATTTTTTTTTTCCCCTTCTCATTGCTTTAATACTTTTTGTGTCCCCTCATATTTTCATCTCGTGTGTCGTTTGTGTGTCAGTTATTCTGTTTTGCATAACCCTCTTTCATACCCATTTATCTCGTTCCCTCTCCACTTCCCACTCCCTCCTCTGGCATCCCTGAGTTTTCACACGTATGAAGGATTATATCAGTCGTGTTCTAATCTGTCACTCTACATCAAGGGCCACGTAGACAGGTCGGCCACCGTGCAAGTTGGGTACGGGATGAACGACAGTGATAGGGGAACCAGGCTAACCCATGTCCCATTTCTGACTTACGTCACACTTGTGTGCCCACCATTCTTTCATACCTAACAAATGTTTTGTGATCCAGTTAGCAATTTGATAGGAACGGATCTCAATTTATGTAGCAAACATGCCCAGCAGTTGTGCAGTGTATTTTTGTAATAATGAAGGAAAAACACGGCAGGATCCAGCATTACATTTCCCAGGGAAACACATCTCAGACGGCAGTGGATTAATCCCTGTTGCCATGGTGATGAATTTAACCCAAAGTATAGAAAGTGAATGGAATTACAGTATGTTAAGGAAAGACACTTTACAAGCCCCATGCAAAAGTCCAGGTTGCCATGTTGACAGGACTTGTAGGCATCTGGAGGCAGCCATTTTTTTATGATTTTGACTTGCCAACCATGCACAAAACCTTATTATCTTCAGTAGAGGAAGTTGAACTTGCAGGTTATCCTGTTGTTGCAGTTGTATATGACTTAGGGCCCAGTAATCTTAAGGTTGGAAAGATTTTGTTGATCCTGTAGGAACAAAGAAATGTGCCTTCAAAAATCCAAGTTTTGATATGGATGTTTTTATTTTTGCAGATGTTCCACATTTGATCAAATTAATCAGGAATAATTTTCAGGATTCAGGGTTTTACCCTAGTGATGGAAGCTTTATATCTGATTCCTGTATTCATGAAATTATCGCAGCAAGTAAGATTATGGTCTTGCTTACAAGTTAAGTGAAATGATTTTGAATGTTTGTGGTCACCAAAGACAGAGGGTTAATTATACAGTCCAGCTTATGTCAATGTCATGCTCTAGCTTGCTGAAATATCTTGAGGAAAGAGATTTACTGAAGAGTACTAACTGATTTCATTGCTCTTGTGGATGAGTGGTTTGATTTAATGAATTCTGCACATAAATTTGGTGAAAAACAATTAAAATATATTTGGAATGTTCATCTGTTCATCTAGATACATTCCAAATGCATTTTAATTGTTTTTCACCAAATTTATGTACAGAATTCATTAAATCAAACCACTCATCCACAAGAGCAATGAAATCAGCAGTTTCCCTCCAGTTAGTACTGTTACGTCCCAGTCCCCACACTGCCACAGACTCCAACAGCAGTAGTTCGGTATAGGAAGGACGTTGCCCAGTGAGTCGTTCTTCCTGTGGTCAGCCTTTAGGTGTACAGCACACAAGATCAGCTGAGGTGAAAATAAACACTGACTTCTTAAGTTCACTGTCTTTATTTTCCAAATAATTTCACTTTATGTTTTCTAACTTCACTTTTCCCACCAGCACTGGAGCTATAAAAACTTTACTAACTGCAGTTGCACTTAATACTTGACAACACTTCACACTTAATGCTTAACAACACTTCACTGTTATTACTCTTAATCCTTGACAACACTTCACTGCTTGCCAACAACAGGTATCAAAAATATACAAACTTCACTGACACTGCACCAGCTAAACTTCACTTAAACTGACTGAGGCCCCACTGAACCTGAACCTGCTACACTCTCGTTCCCCATCCTTATATAACCTTGCATTATTCAGGAAACTTCTAGCATGAACTCGACGGTGCGACAGTTAACAGTTGCCAACTAAGAGACAACCAAAATATGCCAGTCTTCTTACAATACATAACACTCTAAATCAATTACCAAACTTAAATTAAATTACATAATTTAACGAACAATTACGTAAATAAAATATTATGGAGAAAAAGAGCATAAAAATTAATGCATAACTTACGAAATAACTACGCTCACTAACCGAAGGCAAACTAACAACTCTGACTCATACCAATACCAGCCTACCATAAACAGGAAACACCGAGGAGGTTTTTGAACACCTAACTGGCAAATCCGCCTTCGTAACAGTACTGTTCAGTAAATCTCTTTCCTCAACATATTTCAGTAAGTTAGCGCATGACATTGAAATAAGCTGGACTGTATAATTAACCCTCTGTCTTTGGTGACCACAAACATTCAAAATCATTTCACTTAACTTGTAAGCAAGACCATATCTTACTTGCTGCGACAATTTCGTGAATACAGGAATCAGATATAAAGCTTCCATCACTAAGGTAAAATCCTGAATCCTGAAAATTATTCCTGATTGATCAAATGTGGAACATTTGCGAAAATAAAAACATCTCTATCAGCACTTGGATTTTTGAAGGCATATTTCTTTGTTCCTACAGGATCAACAAAATCTTTCCAATCTTAAAAGACTACTGGGCCCTAAGTCAAGTACAACTGCAACAACAGGATAACCTGCAAGTTCAACTTCCTCTATTGAAGATAATAAGGTTTTGTGCATGGTTGGCAAGTCAAAATAAAAAAAAAAAAATGGCTGCCTGCAGTTGCCTACAAGTCCTGTCAACATGGCAACCTGGACTTTTGCATGGGGCTTGTAAAGTGTCTTTCCTTAACATAATTCCATTCATTTTCTCTACTTTGGGTTAAATTCATCACCACGGCAACAGGGATTAATCCACTGCTCTCTGAGATGTGTTTCCCTGGGAAATGTTAACTACTTGCTGGATCCTGCCATGTTTTTTCTTCATCAGATATTCATCCTAAGGTCTTTATAGGAAAAAGTTTCTCGAGAATGAAGGATGTTATATGCAGCCTTCATGGATTTGGAGAAAGCATATGACAGAGTTGATAGAAAAGAAATGTGGAAAATATTAACAATATATGGAGTAATGTGAACGTTGTTGATTGCCGTGAACAGTACGTATGAGGGTGCTAAGGCTGCAGTGCCTGTGGTTAGTGAACTGAGTGAATTTTTCTGTCTAAATGTTGGCTTGAAACAGGGATGTGTTATGTCTCAATGGTTGTTCTGTCTGTATATGGGTGGGGTTATAAAAAAGATACAAGGTAGAGCAGTGGATGTTGGAGCGGCCCTAATGAAAGGGTAGTGTTTGGAAACTCCCGTATTGTTGTTTGCAGATGGTACTGTATTGCAAGGCATGGTGAATGAGTTTTGGAGAGCGTGTAAGAAATGGAATTTAAGGTGAATGTAGGTGAGAGTGAACTTGTGGTCTTTGAGAGAAATGAAGTCACTGAATGTACAATGAGGTTGGATGATGAGGAAATGGAAAATGTGAGTGCATTAAGTACTTGGGTAATGTGATGATTAAGGATGGAATTTTGGAGGATGAAGTGCTTGAATGGGTACAACAAGGAAGAAAGGTTGCTGGTTCTTTGAAAGCAATGATAAGAAATAGGGAATTGAGCATGGAAGTAAAAAAGTCGCTGCTTGATAGTGTTGTGATACCAACTCTAACATATGGAAGTGAAGCTTGGACGTTGTTGGAGGGACACAAGTCAAGAGTGAGAGCTGTTGAAGTGAGTTACTTGAAAGGAGCCTATGGAGCTGTGTGGAAAGAGTGACTGAGAAAAGCGGAAGTGATGGAGTGTTGTGGTATGGATATTGATGTGATAGAAAGCATGCATTATGAGAATTAAATTGAGCTGGTTTGGCCATGTGGAGAGGATGGAGAGCAAGAGACTAACGAGGAGAGTGTATGTGAATGAGGTGGAGGGGGGGGGGAAGTGGGAGGGAGAGGCAGAGGATGAGATGGAGGGATGGAATGGATAGGTATATGAGAGAGGGGGATGTGAGCTGGGGGGAGGGCAGTGAAATGACAGGGGACAGGGCAACATGGAAGTGGTTTGTTTGTGGCCACCCCTTACAGAATAAAGGCATCTGGCAGTAGATGGATACCATAGATAGGTAGATAGGGGAGGCGGTAGCTCGATCGGTAGAGAGTTGGCTTGCAGTCCCGACGGACCCCGGTTCGAATCCTCGGTGGGGCAGGGAACAGTTTAAGGATTTGACTTTCATTAAATCAGGCTTTACTGATCTACCAGAAGACCCGCCGACATGTAAAAATACCCCGCTAATACCAATACACCAGTCCTGTATGAGACAGCCCTAGCATGTATTCAATATGGACAGTGGGTATTAGCGCCGAAGTGGTGACATGTAGTGGTGGTATGTAGGAGGACGGCTGGGCCTTGATAGCAGGTTGTAAAAGCCTATGCCCAGAATCGGACACATTAAAAAAAAAAAAAAAAAAGATAGATAATGAAATGCTGGTGAAGAGAAGGTAAACAAATATACTTTGTGCTGATGTTGATGAGATGGAGGAGGATGAAATGTAAACTAATATATTTTGTACTGATGTTACAGATGACGTGCTGGAGGAGGGCGGTTGTGCTCTCAGTGTTCGTGACGTCAGTGAGCTTCTCCACGCACAGTATGCCATCATCACAGGTACTGTTTCGTTTCGTTTTTCGTTTTTGAAGGCTCCAACATGCTTGCATGCGTCGGCCTTGGTCACCTAATTTCGGCTCTCCACGCTGCTCGATCCCTGGCAGCCTCCCTGTTTAGTCCCTTAACCCTTAAGTCACACTTAATGACCTTGTCCCATGTCTTTCTCGGTCTACCCCACCCAACCCCTCCCCCAATATTAACACCTCTCACCCTCTGTACCCAATTATCATCCCCCATCCTCTCCACATGTCCAAACCACCTCAGCCTACCACTCCTCATCACAACACCAATACACTCCAGTCCCATCCTACCTCTCAACTCTTCCATCATAAACCCAGCCCCCCCAGGCCTTGCATGCAGGGACGCACTGCACATCCACCTAATCATTGTCATTTCCGTACGTTTAAACCTGCGAATATCCTCTTCCTTTGCTGCCCAGGTCTCACTACCAAACAGCATCACACTCCTAACACATGCTGCATACAAAGACCCCTTAGCACGTAAGGAGAGTCCTCTCAATGTCAAGAGAGGCAACAACTCTCTGAACTTCTTCCAACCACTTCTCACCCTAGCAGCCGAGCTAACTCCAGCCCCACCTCCGGCACATAACATGTCTCCCAAATAAAGAAACTCCTCCACACACTCAACAGACTCACCTGCAAGTTCAACCCTCTCACGCCTAACAATCTCCATCTGCTCTCCCCGACACGCCGCACACATGAAATCAGCATCATCTCGCAGTCTACCTCTAATACCACTACATCTCTTGTGCACCCATTTGTCACAAACACTACACAAGATGGAATTACAGTACTTCCCACACCCTTGTGGCAAACTGCACATGGCCACTCTCCCTGTCCTCTGATTGTACCACCACCAACCCTAGATATCATCACTTTTGTTTTATCTGCATTTACCCTTAAGCCCTTGTACCCCATACCATCTCTCCACTTCTTAAATCTTTCCTCTGCCTCCTTTTCATTCTCTGCAGTCAACACCAAATCATCAGCATACAACATCACCCATGGGAGTCCATCTCTGAAGTCACGTGAGAGGGCTTCAAGCACCATGATAAACAACAAGGGACTCAAAACTGACCCCTGATGCACACCAACATTCACGGAAAACTCATCACTCAAAGCTCCATTCACTCTTACCTGGGTGCGAGCATCCATGTACATGGCCATAACCACCCTAACCAGCCATTCTTCCAATCCTGGCTTTCTCATTGCCCACTTCACCACCTCTCTAGGGACTCTGTCAAAGACCTTTTCCAAATCAACAAAAACAAAATACAATTCCCTTTTCTTTCCAATATATTTTTCCTGAAGCTGTCGAACAATGAATATGGCATCAGTGGTCCCCCTGCCTGGCATAAACCCAAACTACATCTCATTGATATTCACTCTTTCTCTAATCATACCTTCTAGAACTCTCTCCATTACTTTCATTATCTGATCTAAGAGCTTTATACCTCTGTAATTTCCCCTTTCCAGGGCATCACCCTTTCTTTTGTACACATTTACAGTTACACTCTTCAGCCAATCATCTGGGACAACACACTCATATATAATAATATTTATCATCTCAGAGACTAACCTCACCCCAGTATCTCCTGAGGCCTTCAACATTTCGGCAGTCAACCCAGACACACCTGCCGCCTTCCCCACCCGCATCCTGCCTATTGCCTGACTCACAGTAGCAGCGTCAATCAAAGGCCAAGGGCCAAACACTGGATCAGCTGGCTCCAAACCTTCTCTATCCCAATCAAACTCCTCATTCAACAATCGGCTAAAATGCTCTCTCCATGCATCTTTAATATCCTCACTGTTCACCACATTTTCACACACTGCTCACCTACAATGTCCTGATTATCCCTCTTCACCTGATTTGCCACCCTAAAAATCATATTTTTCCTTTCTCCATGATTTAGGCCGCGTTTACACCAAGCGAATCAAATCAATTCGGTTCAATTCAATTCATTGCGATTCATGAATCGCTATGATGCGCCACATTAATTCTTATGTAACCGTTTACACCAGGCGAATCGATTCAATTCAAATCATGCCGATTCATGGCGACTCAGAATCAATGATTGGTTTGGACCCATTTTTTCATCAGTCAAGGCGAGTCAGCCGAGCAGGAAGCATCATGCAAGTGGAACTCCTCATCAGTTTAGTGCAAGAACGACGTGCTATTTATGATCCTAGTGATCCTGTGCACCGTAATCGTGATGTAATTGCTGCGTTATGGAATGATATTGCTACAGAAATGAAATGCAGAGGTAAGTTTAACAGTTTTTATTTACCTATTAGGCTTCTATTACAGGAGAAATTACATGTACTGTACTGAACTATAGAAGGAATTGCTGTACTAGGCAATATTATTTTGCCTATTAAAAAAAAAAGACAACAAAGCGTTATGAATATGGTTGGATACTTTTATTTGGCAACTGTAGGGCATATTGTCTACTTTTCAAATGTGTGATATAACGTAACCGCCAGCCAGCCAGGCACCAGGCAGAGTAGAGGGTGGGGTGTAGGCTACAGTTCCTATTATTACCAGTTGTCTCTGATTTCGTTCACTAATGTTCACATAATGTTCTTCTAAAAGTAAATGGTAATATGACAAAATAGTAGGAATAACATAGCTGCCTGTAATTGTTTTAATATTATCCTCCGTATACAATACGTTAAACCTAAATACAGAGTAGACGTGATATGGTATAAACTGGTGTGGCCATTTCTTCTGCGGTGAATATATGCATCAGTGGATGTTTCTGTCCTGCCACTCGACAGCTCCACCTGGTGAGACAAAGTATTCTCTCAGAGTGTCGCGAATGGACAAGGCTTCTGCTGTAGGCCTTGTACTTCTTGCTGGTGACAGGCTCCTCATGTTTTGATGGTGGTCATCAATTGCATCATCATTATCACCACGAAAGTTCATGCTGTCTTCATGGTGAATGAAATTATGAAGCACACAGATACTTTTAACTATTGCTTCAGATACCTCAGTGCTTGTTTCCATTGATGTTTTCAGTACACCAAATTTCTGAGTTAGCATTCCGAAAGCACATTCTACAGTTCTCCTAGCTCTACTCATCCTATGGTTGAATACCTTTCTAGAGTAATCTAGGTCCTTTCGAGGATATGGCCTCATTATATTGGGCTTTAAAGGGAAAGCTTCATCTCCTATGAGATAGAATGGTATTTTGATATCAGTAGTAGGTATTTCACTAGGCTGTGGGATATCTAAATGACCAGAGAGAAATGACCTACCCATATTAGAGTTACTGAAGACTGCACTGTCACTGTTTCGCCCATATGCCCCAACATCAATCAGAGTAAAACAACACTTGGCATCAGCAATAGCCATTAATACAATAGAGTGATACTGTTTGTAATTATGGAAAAGTGAGCCTGCATTAGGTGGGCATTTCAGCCGACAATGCTTGCCATCCACACTTCCGATACATTTTGGAACATTGCATTTATCGAAAAATGCTCTTGCTATCTTTTTCCACTGTTGATGATCAGGTACTGGCATACACTGTGGCTGTAATACCTCCCATACGGCATTACTTGTTTCCTTGACAATGTTATGCACTGTAGTCTTCCCAGTGCGGAACTGGAACCCAAGGGAAGCAAAAGACTCTCCGGTAGCAACATGTCTGGAATAGAGAAAGAGAGAAACTCTCTATGAATAGGCCTTCTATTTCAATGTTATTTTTTCATCACTGCTGTTGCCATTAAAGTAATAATAACTACTATTATGATCATCCTTCTAATCACCATTATTATTTTTTCCACAGAATCCGATTGCAAGGAGAAATGGCATCAATTAAGGAGCAACTTTATGATAGAAAAGAGGAAAGTTACTACTCATACATCTGGATCAGCTAGCATCAGAGCCAAGAAATGGGTATTCTACGATGCTATGGAATTCCTCATACCCTATGTGACACCACGAGCCACATCATGTAATGTACCACCACCCCCTAATGAGGACATAAATTCTGATATGGATGATGCTGCACCTGATGATACTTCATCAACTACTAATATCACGGATGCACCTGACAGTGTGCGTTCTGTACAAACAGCAACCAATGTTGACGTCTGTGAAGGGGGAAGTACGAGTACGTCTACACCTGTTATCAAGCAGCCATCATCTACAGCAAAGCAGCATAATGCCAACAAAAGACGTCGCTGCGAGCTTCCAAGTGATGTAGATGGGCAAATCGTGGGGGAGTTGCAAAAGTTGCGAGAACAAGCAGTTTGTAAAAATGAAAATGAATCTGACCCAGATCGCCAGTTCCTGTTAAGTCTTCTCCCTCTTATGAAACAACTGTCACCTATCGACAGTATTGACATTAAAATAGAAATACATCAGGCCTTTCATAGAAAACTCGCCAAGGACCAAAACTCTAGCTACGGTTACTGGACTGGCCAACACCAGCACCATCACCGTATGCTAGTGATAGTGCTTCTTCTGAGTTCACTTATTTGTGAAAGGTATCCTTCAAGTTGGAGGACATAACAGTTATGTCACGCATTTAAAAAGTAGACAATACACCCTACAGTTGCCAAATAAAAATATCTAACCATATCCATAATGCTTTCTGTTGTCATTTTTTTTTAATATGCAGAATAATATTGCCTAGTACAGCAATTCCCTCTATAGTTCAGTGCAGTACATGTAATTTCTACTGTAATAGAAGCCTAATAGGTAAATAAAAACTGTTAAACCTACCTTTGCATCCATTTCTGTAGCAATATTGTATCCATAACCAGAAATAAAGCATGTCTATATTTTTTATATCATTTACAGCTACCTTAAACACTCGACCAATCTATTAGTGGAATTATTTTAAATAATACACTTACCTTAGGAAAATGGCCAGTCTTCCTTCAGGTCGAACTGCAAGACGGTAATTGGTATTCTGCTTCTTAATGGAGGGCCCCATCAACTCGACCAACATCTTAAATTGTTCTGTGGTCATCCTAAAGAAGTCATAAAACTTCTCCGGATTATTGACCAAATCTGGGAACAAATGTCCAAAGCTCCCAAATTCAGGTCTTCTAGAATTTATTGGATGCACCCATATTTGTTGCCTCCGCCTCCATCTACGCTTTCTCAGCCACAGCAACAATGCTATTTCTGCAACAGCAAAGACGTCCATACTCCTCGAAGGCTGCCTCGGTACTGAATGATGTGTTAATCAGATTCAGTCGGTTGGAACTATGCCGATTCAAAATGACTCGAGTCAAATGATTCTTCATGAATTGAATCGATTCGATTCGCTTGGTGTAAACGCGGCCTTTTAGATTATCAAGTAAAAGTCTCTGTGACTCAGGCTTCACCCTGTATACCCTGTATACCTCTCTTCTAGCCCTGCGCTTGGCAGCCAAGTACTCCTCCCTGTTACCACCATTCTTCCATTCCCGGAAAAGCCTTCTTTTCTCCTTAACTGCAGCTTCTACACCCTCATCCCACCACCAAGTTACTTTATGTCTTGGTGGGCCTCTTGTCCAACCGCATATTGCATCGGTAACTCTCAAGAGGTTGATCTTAAGGGCTCTATACTGTTCATTAACGCCTCTATCTACGGCTTCCTGTTCAGCCACCACTCTCCTCATCTCACTATAAAAGGCATCCCTTACTGATTGGTTTCCCAGCTTCCATATTTTCCTCCTAGGTACATATGTCCTCCTTCTCATCACTCATTCCTTAAGCACCATGTCACAAATCAACAGTTTGTGCTACTGCACATACTCCTCACTTCCTATAACTTTAACATCCCTCACTAATCTCCTATCAACCCTTCTGACCAGAAAATAATCTATCTGACTACTATTTCCCCTGGACTCGTACGTAATCAACCGGCTGATTCTTTTCCTAAAATGTGTGTTGCACACAATCATGTCCATAGCCTCCCCAAACTCGAGTATTCTTTCCCCTTCCGCATTCCTCACACCATATACACATCTTCCATGGACTCCTTCATAACCTTGAGCTGCTTCACCCACATGACCATTTAAATCCTCTCCCAGAACCACTACCTCATCATCACCCATACTACTCACTACACGTATTAAATCATCCCAAAATCTATCCTTCTCTGTGTCATCCAAACCTACCTGTGGAGCATATGCCGATATAACTTAAATCATTTTCTGCTCGATCAGAATTTTCACTACTAATATCCTATCACTTACTCTCATAACATTCATGACATATTCCACCCATTTCTCTGGAACCAACACACCCGCACCCCCATATCCGTCAGTTCCCCCCTGCCAAAACAACTTATAGTAGCAATCCTTCCCAACAATCTTTCTGGCTGATCCACCCCTGTACTGGACTTCCTGCAAACATGCCACATCCACCCACCTCCTACTGAATGCCTCAACGACTTCCCCTGCTCTTCCTCTCAAACTTCCCACATTCCACGAACCCACCCTAAACCCCCTGGGTGATTTGCTGTCCTCAGGCTTGCTTAAGTGCTTGTTTTTGTAGTTCATAGTCGGTAAGATAAAGGGGGGTAAACATTCCAAAGGCCCGACCCATTGCACAGACCCAGATCCAGGCAATGGATCTTGGACCCCTAGCCCACCAGCTTACCAGTGGCTGTGGTAGTGGCCTCGGGGCACCCTGCCAGGACAGCTGCAGGGACACCCTTCAAGCTCGGCTTGGCACTGCAACTGCCCCACCATTATACACCCACTGATAGGGCAGCCTCCTGGTGCGCTACTCCCAGGTTTGGGCCCCTCTCTATTGAGCGGAAGCGGCAGCTTGGGAACCACAATGCCCTGTACCCTCTAGCACTGGTTCGAGCCCCATCTCGTCCCAGACCCATGATCTATGCCGGCGGAACCCCAGTCAAGCCTCCCCCCAAAGTCTGCCATTCATTTTCATATCCGTTCCCATATGCTAGGATGGCTAGGTGTTGGTGCGTGCATACTTCCTTTTTGGTCTTTTTCTTCGTCAAGAAAACCTCTTCATTTAGTCATCCAGTGGCAGCTTCAGACAGTCACAAGAGGCACATGCCTAAAGTGATTGAAACCCATGGACCTAGCTTGTTACTTGCAAAGTAATGGTAAAATTTAGCCATGTTATGTTTTTGTTTTGTAACCATTTCAGTTTGAGGCATGGGATGTGAAGGCGATATTTTTTAGAGATGGCACAATGAATTTGACAGACCTTTTCATAAGCGTATAAAGTCTGCAAAGTTTTTGTTTCCAGATCCCAACCCACACAGCTCAATGCACAATGAATTCGCACCATGTCTTGAAATTTTGCAAGGTTAGAGACCTGACTGTACATTGTGTTGCCTGAATTCCTGATCATGTCTATAGTGATTGATCAGGTTACTTACACCACTGGTATTCCACTCACCTCTAATCAGTATGAATTGATGTGATTGGACGTAAAATGAAAAGTAATCCGGAAGGACCCGACTGAGGGTAAATATCATAAAAATAAATTAAATAGATGTCGGCAGAGCTCACTTTATTCTTTAATTGACTTGGAATGACCTGACTGAATTTGAAGTGACAGCAATGGATGTAACTTGCTGTAACTTAATCTGAAGATGGCTGATCTAAATGGAATGGAGTAAGTAGATTTGGAGTGGCTTCAGTGAACATGATTGTACATGTTTAGATTTGGAGAGTTTACCTACTTTGGCCAAGTAAGTATTAAAAATGAGTAGTCAGTGAAAAAGAAGTGGAAAGTAGATTGGCTCAAGAAGGATAGGTGGCCAGTAGATCGGCTGAAGTAGGATAGGTGGTCGATGCTTTGAAGGTCTTGTTATTAAGGAGAGGACTGATTATGGAGGTTGCAAGAGGATTGCATGAAGGTTTGATTGGTCTGTGGTACTGAATTGGAGTGAGACTTTGGTTTGGCATGAGTGTAGCAAGTCAAGTGTGAGAGCATTAGGAATGGGACTGCATATTAGAGAATATATTGGGTTTTGTAAAGTGTATAGGATAATTAACAGAGATAAGTGAAAGGTGTGGGGGCCAAGGAGGTCATTTGATAATAGGGCAGAAGAGAGTTTTTCTTATATGATATAGTTGTATGAAGAGAAAGGGTGGATACAACCTAGATGGGGTAATGAAAAATGTATGTCAGTATGTGAACGAGTTTGAAGGTAGAAGGCTTTATTGACCAATATGGACAGTAAATGATTATGTAAGAAAATGAAATATGGAAAGTGAAGCTAAGGAGCTGAAAAGGGATCCATATGGATGAATGAGGTATGGTACCGTTGTACAAAGAAAACCACATGACAAGGGTTTGGTACTTCCCTCCCCCCCTCCTTTTTATTACTTGGTAGTCAACAGTGATTGTGTCCCACAGGCATTTGTGAAGTGCATCTGTAAAGAAGTACTGTATACAAAAGAATATGCACAAGTGATTTTGATTGTAAGGTAGGACCAGGATGTACAGTACACTCTTTACATCTCCTGAAATCTTTGTCCTGTTGTGCACATTATGTTGTATGTTTTGGAGTTCAAAGTATTTCTTCACTAGCATTTTTCCCTGGCTAAATAAAAGTGTCTCCTGACACATTGGAGAAGTACACAGCTAAGGAGTCTAGGATGAAGAATTAACTAAGTGAAGGAATAAGGATGTGATAGGAAAAATGATGTAACTAGGCTCCTAATCATAGGCAAGTACAACAAGGGATATTACAGAATAAAAAGATATACCAGTAATGATGCAGTGTAAGTAGCTGATTCAAAGAAGATAAGGAAACAATATGTACAATACAAATTGCCTTGGCCACAAACTCCCAAAAGTTGCCAGTTCTCACATGATAATTGAATACATTAAAAGTCTGTCAACTAAACAGCGTTCATTTATGTGCTTCAGGTATCACTGTAGTCACAAGTAGAATATTGTTAACATACTTACCCACTACGCTGAGGAAAAGATGCTCGATTAAAATATTGTCAAATCAAGTCAAAGTACGTTAGCAAACCACCTCATTTCAGGGACCGACCTTGTTCTTAACTCAATCCATCGATGTTCATGGTCTCATTATTCAAACAAAATGAAAAATTCTTATCCATGTATCTACAGTATTTATTAAACAGATATAAAGTATTTTGATTGCAAAATGTTAGTAGACCTCAGATGAAGGCGGTATGCAATGACATGTTTGTCCCACGATTGAGGGACTTTCAGAGTATTGTCTGCAACCAAGGTGGTGAGGTTGATATGGAAACAGTGTACTGTCATTTCCGGGACGAATATTTTTCTTAGCTCAAACACCAATTAATCACTCTGACTCAAGCTCATTCCTTACTATTTCATTATGTGAAAAATTTACATTCATATGGCTGTATACAAATGCAATATAAAGCCGTTTGAACGCAAAATATTAGGACAGATCAATTTAAGATCGTCTGCGCTGACCTTCCACACCATGACTTGGGCTTTATTCGGCACCCGCTATTTCAGCTGGTGGTTTCACCTTCTCATGTTTCTGGTATCAAAAATTACACTTTTTTCATAAATAACATTCGTTACATTCACTTAAGCATTTGCCAGATCCAGCATTAATCTGTTTAAAAACTACATGATTACTGTTTCAAAATAAACATGGAGTGAGACTTGTAATAATATGTGATGAATGCTTTCGCACCACTTGTCGTTTTATGTACACCAAGCCCTCGTTTTTTGACTGATCGTTATTCGACAATTTGTTGTTTTGACATTTATGAATCTATACCCTCTCTTGTTGTTCAATATGGTTATTCCCGCCATTTTGACAGTTCAAACCACGTGCCGCCAGACAGACTGGCTGAACTGCCTCGTGTCTCCTGTGCTCTGCCATGCGCATCAGTTGCCTCTTCATCTGTCTGCAATTCTATTTGGTCTCGTGAAATACTACAGCATCACCGTGGCTCCACCCAAAACCCCTACTGTTACCCTTTTCAAGCACAGTCATGTTCTCACCAACCGGAACGAGTGTTTCGTCATTTCATGGTCGGGTGATGATTACACCAATGATTAACAAACCCTTAACGCATGATACTGTTTTGGCATCAGTTTTACGTAATGCACATCTTAGTTTACACTAGGTTATGTAAGTTATAATCACTGGGGGGCTTTGGGGGTGAATTCCCCCAGTTAGGCATCCACTGCTATTTATGGATTTACATTGAATACATTTAAGTTTGTTTGGTGTGGTGACGTCATGTCCAGTCGGCGGGATCGGCAATAATCACACTGTCGAAGGTGTTCAGGTGGTTTTCTTTAACCCGTCACGTCTCGACCGATTTCCCACCTCTGATACCCCCCTGTCCCAAGCATTTTTGGATTTTTATTTTTTTTTTGTGCTAAAACATCCGCTTTTGGTGAGAAAGAAAGGATTATGAACAAGAAAGTGGTTACCTGGATCCCCAAGTGGTCAGAACAGGTGAGCCCCCCGTGCAGGTATCCTACTTTGACAATGACGAGTCTGCCTCGCACGTTTTCTATGGCAGGTAATTTTGGGAGAAACAAACACTAACACATCTACATTCATTCATTTTGATCTAATAAACAGTAAGAACAACAATATAAGGGTTTTCAATAAGATGTATAGGAAAAATACGCATTGTTCCATTGCGTGAGCATAGCGAGTTAGGTCACTTTCGTAACAATGAGTCACTAAGTTTCTTGTTTCAGGAAACATATCATTTTATTTACTTGTATATTACTGTTTCAGTGATATTTTAGCATTTTTGACTTTATATAAATGAGTTCAGCTGTTTATATTCATTACATTGATATTTAGCTTGATGCTAGCGTATGTTGCCATACTCAGCGCACTCACTATGACTCATCTTTCAACATACATAACATTTTTTCTAGTTTCATATTATTTTTTCAATGCCATTATAACATTCTACAACCAGTGTAAATGTTTTCACCTATTCACAATCCTTACGATGATATTTAGAGCACTGCTATCGCATAATCATGTAGCAAGCACACTTGCTACCACTCGTATTGTGACTTAGAATATATTTTTGCACTTACGTCACACATTTCAAGTAACAGAACACCCGTTTACACTTTATACTGATAATTACGTATATACAGTAGGAGCGGAAAGTGTTGACGCCATCTTAAAAAAAGAAAACATTCTTGTGGTTAGCAAGGAGAAACAAATAAATTAACACTCACCATTGAATTTAGTATTTACTGGCATTCCCCTTCACCTTTATTATCTTCTTAAGGCGTCTGGGGAGACTGATGGCGTAGTTTTGCAGAACAGACGGACTAAAACTGCTCCATAGCTGCA
>JAGKTI010015892.1:0-13595 GCA_018397915.1 Birgus latro
GCTTAGTGAATAAGTATGGTAGAGTGTGTAAGGAGCGGAATCTAAATGTGAATGTAGGGAAGAGTCAAGTTAAGGTCTTCGAGAGAAGTGAGGTCCCTGAATGTACAGTGAGGTTGGTTGAGGTGGAAATTGAAAATGTGAGTTCAAGTACTTGGGTAGTGTGATGAGTAAGGATGGAAGGTTGGAGGGTGAAGTGCTTGAAAGGGTACAACAAGGAAGAATGGCTGCTGGTTCTTTGAAAGCAGTGATAAGAAACAGGGAAGTGAGCATGGAAGTGAAAAAGTTACTACATGACACTATTGTGATACCATTTCTAACGTATGGATGTGATGCTTGGACCTTGTTGGAGGAACAGAAGTCAAGAGTGAGAGCAGTGGAAATGAGTTATTTGAAAGGAGCATGTGGAGTCACATGGAGAGACAGACTGACAAATGAGGATGTGAAGGAGAGTTGTGGTGTGGATGTGGATCTGATAGGAAGCATTAGAAGAAACACACTGAGGTGGTTTGGCCATGTGGAGAGGATGGAGAGCGAGAGACTGACGAGGAGAGTGTATATAAGTGAGGTGGAGGGGGGAGAGGGAGACCAAGGATGAGATGGAGGGATGGAGTGGAGAGGTATATGAGAGAGGGGGGTGTGAGCTGGGAGCAGGGCAGTGAAATGGCGGGGAACAGGGCGACATGGAGGCGATTTGTTTGTGGCCACCCCTTATGAGATTAAGGCGTCTGGCAATAGATAGATAGACAGTTTTGGTGCAACTTCTCCACATCCACTCCACAAGGGTCAGCAACATTCGAGCTGAGAGAGCACATGACTATTCCACTTTAATTGCTCGTCAGTGAAGAAGTTACAGACTATGTACAATAACCCAAGTTTCTTTTGAGCAGTTTTAGCAAGCAGTCTAACATGAAATGTCCAACTGAGGATATTATTTAGCGGAAAATCGAAAATTTCAAAACTTTTAGAGACAGGAATATAGGTTGCACTGAGGGTAACACAGGAACTAGGCAATTCTGATACATTTGGTTTTTCTGTCATTAAATGAGACAACGTTATTTCGTCCCAATTCAGTGATCTTGGATAAGTCATGATTTAAGGAGACTGATGTACTTAGTTGAGAGTTAGAGATATCAGACTTTGTGAATGGATGTTTAAGTATGAAGGAACTGTAAAGTATTGATTCATCTGATATGAATAAATCAGATTATGAATGACATACAAGAAATCATTAAGATGAATGAGGAACAGGGTTTAATCCAGGACTGATCCCTATGGCACGCCGGCATTAATTGAGTGGAAATAGGAATTTATATCATCTACCTTTGCTCGTATCTTTCCGTTGCTGAGATATGAGGAAATCAGTGGGATAAAATATGACAGGCCGTAGCAAGGGAGCTTAGATAACATAATGTTCCCAAACTCTGTCAAAAACCTTAGAAATTTCAAAGGCTACTGCATGGGTTTCTCCATGTTGGTCAGTTGACTGACGGATGGTATGATGGGTGAGGCGATGGCAGAATCAGTAGAGAGGCGGCCGCTATCCTCATGGACCCACGTTCAAATTCCAGCTGGGACAGGGAACAGTTTAAAGATTTGAATTTCTTAAAAAGCAGACTTTTCTCTTCTGCCAGATGACCCGCCGACATGTCATAAAAGTACCCCCGCTAATACCAGTACGCCAGTCCTGTATGAGACAGCCCTGGCATGTATTCAATATGGATGGTGGATGTTAGCGCCAAAGTGGTGACATGTGGAGATGTAGGAGGACTACTGGGGCCCAAAGAGGACTACTGGGACTTAGGAATAGGCCCTGAAGCCTTTGCCCAAAGTCAGACAAGTAAAAAAATAATAATAATAATAAGTACATCAACAGTAGATCATTTGAAGCGAGAGTCATATTATCTATAACTAATTCAGATGTTGGATCAAATGTTCAGCAGCTTGCTGATTAATGACAAACTCAAATGCTTTTCCAAGAGATGTAATAACTCTTGGTCTGTAATCAGAGGAGTCAGGAACTTTTTTCCCTTAGAACTGGGTGAATATTGGCTTCTTTCCAAGAATTAGGGAATGAAAAAACGTTTGTATGCACAGCCTGAATTATTGAGCTAGAACAGAAACAAATTCTGGGGAACACATTTTCAAAACAACTCGAGGAATTCCACCTGGACCTGGGGCTTTTTTGGCTGGGCTTTTTCTAGGATTTATTTCGAGTATTTAATCCGTATCTTTAGTGAGGCAATTTTGAGAGATGTAAGATCTAGTACAGGAATGTTCTGACTTCCTCTACAGTGGAATTTCTGGCAGAGATATTGGCAAGAATGTTGCATTTCCACGCGGGTCATGTGCAATGTTTCCATCTGAAGATTTTAGTGGGTTAATGGGTGATGACTTGTTAAATTTACTGTTGAAAGAAGTGAGGGTTGACCAGAATATTCCATCGTCATTAGGATAATTTAATAGTCTGAATGCTTGGTTGTGAAGAAAGTTCGATTTGTCATAATTTACTGCTGTTTTTTGAATGGATGGTTTCTAGCATTTTTAAAGTGATTGAGGGATTCGGTAGTTTCGACTTTAGGCAAAAGTTATATGCCAAGGACTTTTTGGTCCCTACTGAAACACAACTGCTGTCACGCTATTTCAAGGGGTCCGATCTTTCAGTAAACTGTTGAGTAATTCCATGGCAATTTGTATTGTCATTAATGTGGCTGTGGTTAGAACAGATGTCAGTGAAGAAGAAAGATTGCCATGGAATATCACCTGGATATTTTCTAAATCCATTCCAGTATGCCCTATTAAAGTGCCATTTGGTCATCCTGACGGGTTCAAAATGGGGAGATCAGGGACAAATGGCGAATGTGGCTTTGATGAGACTGTAACGAGAGGATCCAAGTGGTGGCAGTACCTCTGTTCTTTATTGATCTAGGTTACTTGGCAGTAACAGGCCCAGGAGACAGGCAGTGTGGTCAGGATTATTTGGTATGCTGGTTGGTTGTTGTGCCAGTTGTGTGAGATTAAGCGAGTTTGCAAACAACATTAAAATCACCGAACACGGTAATTTCAGCAGTATGGATGAGGTTAAAGTTGGTCAACTCTGTGGACATTGAGTCAAATTCATTAGCTTCTGATTAGGCATTGGGAAGCAATAAACTATACAGATTAATTTGGCTATATTAAGGTCATTTGCTCTGTTAAATGAGTAATCAAAGTCAGAAAAAATGAAGTTGATGATAGTGCCAGTCGTGTATTCCGATAAAATATTGCAATAAGTGCCACACTTGTTACAAAAGTTAGTGCAGAGATGGAAACCAGGAAAGCTTATGGAATTAATCCAGTTGAGGGAGAGACTGGATTTCTGTGGGGAATAGGGCTAGAGGGGCTATAGATTCAAGTAAGAAGTGGACAGAATTTAGGTTGGTACTAAGACCTGGCGGTGGCAATCTGAGATACCACTGCATTTGATCTTAATACTGCATCTGCCATTGCTAAGGGAGGACGTAATAGAAGGTATGATGCCTAACACGAATGCATGTTACATGCATGTTGGAGGCAGATGTTTATGAGAGAATGCTGACCTACTCTCTGTATTGTTGAAAACACTGAAAATGTTCAGGAAAGGAAGGTGGTCAGGAACAGGTCCTGAGGGCTGGGAAAATAAGAGTTGCAGTTATCCCTGTCACCAGCTTGCCATCCACCTCGGGAGTACCACCTGTTGGACTGGTGTTGCAGTCTACTGCTTTCGCCTTTGAAAAAAGGATAGAACGTTCGCTTCCCTAGGTCTAGATATCCCCCCATACACCAGCTACGCACCCTTAGATGCGACCACATATGTCTCAATTATTATTCATCTTGTGAGTTGCAAATGATCCTCACGTGGCAGGGGAGTGAACTACTGATCATAAAACCCTGAACTTAGCCCTGGCTGAGCAAGTAACACTTTGAAGTTTTAAGTGTCTCTAAAAATATGTTCACTGTTATTTCACAATACCCACCAATGTGCTATAAAATATTCCACTTGATGCCATCACACCAGCTCCAGTCAGCCCTAGCTTGATTCACTGTAGATGGTACGGTATTAGCACCCAAGCTGTGGAATGCGAGGCTGTGTGCGCCACTGTCAGTCCTCTGGAAACAGAATTTCCAACGAAATGAGGAAAACAAAGAAAATAAAACATAATCGGAACTATAATTAGCTTCTTTAGTATAGGTAATTCTCTAACTTGAAAATGGAGTTAAGGGAACTAGAGAAGGGATGTTTAAATTGATCCATCATATCCAAGAAATTCCTTTTTATCATACTTTTGCTCTTAGCAGAGGATTTTATGGAGAGTAGGATTACAGTATAAGCTTAATAAATGGTTATGAAGGCTATTTATAATTACTCCATTTCGATAAGTCACTACCCAGGAGAAATAATAATCTGCTGATGGTGAGAATAGTGTAGCATTTAAGAAACATAAGCATCGTCATGAAAAATGTGGATATAATAACATAATCGCAATGATGCGGTCCATTCCAAGGGCCACTGGACTTGGAACGCCCTTACATACCCCCAGACTCAGTAACAGCTGAACTCGTCCTCTCCTTTCCGTCCGCCGAGATTGATACTACCAAGTTGGGTCATATTTCCCTCAGACAGGAGCAGAATCAATTAGTCCAGGGCAGTTTGATTCCCCTGATTCCACATTTAGTCATATAATATGTATATATATTAGTTAAAGAGCTGTATGGTCAGTTTTTATGCGACAAGCACTATATATTACAAACTGCAAGGATTCGAACCAGCGCTTGTAACTGTGTGAGTACAGCAGCTTACCAACTAAGCCATCTAGGCTCCCATATATATATATACTGTGATTTTAGTCAAAATCGCATCAGTCCTTTTTGCGTAAAATTGTTAACAGACAGACAAACAAACAAACAGACAAATCGAGTGAAAACAATACCCGTCCCCTAGCCTCTCCTGGCCGGGGACGAGTTAAAGTGAAAAATTCGTCGGCATATGAGGCAAATAAAGTATTGGTAGACAGTTGTGGTAGTTTTATAAGATGTTATTATGTTATTAAATGTTTATTATTGACAACGAAAAAAAAAACAGCCATACGGGTAAATGTTAACAGTGCTACACATAGTGATAAATTTCCACACACCTTCAGTGCCCGTACAACACAAATGGAAGGTAAGGAACTGTATTTTCTTGTAGTGTGTGGTTTATCTAATGATATTAAATGGTCAGACGTCTCTTTCTGAGTGTTCATGTCCCTCAGTCTTATCCTCTGCTGGGGCTAAATACAAATTGAAAATCCCTGGCGCTGAAGAGCCATCCCTCACTCAGATCATTAGCATTTTGTCTGATTCATATAAAACACTGCAATCCATACCAAACGATTCTTGGCAGATTAGGTCCATTCAGTTTTGTTAGTGCCATTTCACTTCGTATCAGGCCCATCACATCTTTGTTGAAATTTTTGGTTCATTCTATGTCCATTTAGGTCCATTCGGGTTAGTAAGGTTCATTAATGCCATCCACAATCAGTCAGGCTGTATCAAGACAACTTCGATCAGTTCAGGACCATTCATTTTATTTCGGTCCATTGAGAGCCCTTACGTCGAGTTGGGCCCAATTATCTCAGCTCCGACCAAGTACATCCAGGTCATCTTAGATCTATTCTAGTTATTCATTTTCCTGCTAGCCATGTCCAGGTTTGAGTAGATCAGGTCTAGACTATTTCAACTGGTTTCGAGTCTTTCAGATCACGCTATGATCATCAGGACAGTTGGAAAGAAAATGAAGACCAGTTCAGGTAATTCTGGTGACGGACTTTGTAAAAAATCAGTCAGTAATTGTAATGACATGAGATTTTATAGTCCAGGTTTTTAGGTGTCTGAAATACCTGTTTGATTAGCATTGCCAACTGCGATGCTGCCAACCGGTTTTCACCATGGTGCGAATATTGATGTGGGCAGCTGGAATTACTCGACTCAGGTATCATCATCCACCCTATTTGGGTCAGTAGGTAAAATGGTTAACTAGAGCAATACGTAGGGGATGTTACTGTGGCAACCTGGATGATGGAGTGGCCTTGTATCCCAGGATAGTTGGTGAATAACCTGCCAAACACTCAGAAGCGTATGATAAGGTGATGTACTCTTCGGCTAAACGTCTCATTCCATCTGCTCTCTTACTTCTTTATTTTTACCTTTAAGTCCCTTTAGAATCATCAGATAAACACAAGTCTTTTTAGGTACTGCCTATGGAGGTCTGTCAAAAATCAACTCATTCGTGTTTTTTTAGATATGTCAATTCTTTCTTTCAGCATGGGATGGGTGAAGACGAGTGGCTGGAATTATAGAAGTTAATAACATGTGTTGAATGAATGACAATATATGTTGCGAAGCTGATTGTTACAAGAAGGCTGGTAAGTTACATGCCAAAGTGGGGTTGCAAAATGGATAGGTTTGGAGGAAAGCAATGGCTGGAATGGGCTACTACAGAGGTGGCAGGACAGTGACACCCTATGAAGATGGATGTTGTATGAGGGGCAGCAGTGACAGTGAGAATACATCTAGTGAAAGTTTGATATTTGGGGAAGGTGATGGAAAATGTTAGAGGATGGGTAGGAAGGAATGGAAAGGGCATGTAGGTTGTGATAGCATGGTGGTGGGTGGTATGAAAAGGAGATTGTAGTTTGCCCAGTATTGAGCTGGTGTCGATTTGCTGTTCATGAATGACAAACAAAAGAACACCTATAGCAAAGTAAGCTCGAGCTTTTATTATATACATGGTTTCTAACGTTGCAGATAAGACACAGATCACTGCTGATAGCAACGCCTACTCCAACCACATCCCCAAACCAAACACATCCCAAAGGAGGTCTCTTTCTTTGGACAAACCTCTCAGACACACCCCAGACACACCCCAGATGCACACCACACGCACCTCTGACACACACCAGACGCACCTCTGACGTACACCAGGCACACCACTAATAACGTTCATCCCTCAAGCTTCTCAACACTCACCCGCAAGCCTGAGTCCATAAGACTCCGAAATTCCAGCTAGCAAGATATTTACCCTTTCAAAAGTTTGGTGATTGGCAGTTGGGGACACACGCAACATCTGTCCCCTCCCCCCTGTAAATACGTAAATACACCATTAATACATCATTAACCCATCATTGTAATACTGGCAGAAGTATGGAGGAGATTTTGGGTCCCTTCGTCGTCCAAATAAATTCAGCAGGGGCATCAGTACTCAGGGTAACTTTGTCCTCATCCGACGTCCTACCTCAGGCTAGACTCTCTTTCCGTCATTTCTCGAACAACATCCTCCGATCCAAAGTTCCCTCTGGCTGTGAAACCTGAACTTCTCTCTACCTGTCAAAACTCACACGATCTTCTCTGTTACCCGGATCTATACTGAATCACACCTTTTCATAGTGCTCATCTCCACGCAGATGTAATTATTCTAGTACTAAATCCAGGACAATTCTTTTAGTAAGGTCAAAGCAGCAAAGAGTCTGGGTTAACATATGCCATCTTCACACTCCATAACAAATATTTATAAAGGAACCTACAAACTTAAAGGATGAGCAAGTCTCCATTACGGCTTAATATAATGACAAATTGTTTTATATATTTGGTAACTCGGCAGTTCAATTTTCACTTTAATCTGGGTTTGAATGCTGGATTCCTGCACGATCGAAGGCCAACGGAAACACAAGCTTGGGAGAATTTGTGTATGTGGCCCGAGGCAATTTCAGATGGCTTCAAAGACAAGCGAATGTTTTCGTTTCTTAATTTCTTCCCCTGCATCACCACTGGATTAAACCTATATAAAATGTATATATGTATTCCAAAAACCCTGCAAAAACCTCGCCTTCCGCACAGCCAGTCGGAAAAGTCAAATAAACCCCAGGAAAAAAAAGGAACAATAAATTTCTTTACATCCCCAGGTTTCCTTACATTCTTTTCTTATCTCGTGTGTGTGTGTGTGTGGGAAGGGGGGGAGGAACTGGGAGTGGTCGGGAGGGGAGGAGGAGTGGAGGGATGCGGATGGTAAAAAAATAACTTAAGCAGAGGGGAGGGGAGGGAGGGGGAAGGAGGCAAAGTAACGAGACGGGGGATGGGAGGGGAGGGAAAGGGAGGAGGCAAAGTAGGTCAATGAGGAGGAGAAGTGAGGCGCTAAAGTAGGTTGAGGGGGGAGGGGAGGGGAAGCAGGTAGGTAGATAGAGGGGGAGGGGAAGGGAGACGAGGAGAGATGATAAAGTAGGCAGCGAGGAGATGGGAAGGGAGAAGGCACAGTAGGAAGGAAGGGGAAGGGGAGGAGAAGAAGGGAAGGGAAGGGGCGAGAGGAAATCAGGAGGAGAGGAGAGGAAAAGTGGGGTTGGGAGGCAAAGTCGTAAGAGGGGAGGAAGGGAAGGTGGGAGCAGACAAAGATAGGTAGAAGGGGTAGTAAGCCATGAGAAAAGAGATGAAGTTATATTAATTCTTTTTCTTCCCTAGACTCCATAACCTTCCTTTCTCATCTCCCGTGTGCGTAAGGGAGAGAGGGGAGAAGGGAGAGGAAAGGGGAGGAGAGAACGCTAAATAAATGCAGGGAAGAAAGAGGAGAAAACCTGCCAGGGTGTGGTGGGATGGGGGTGAAGGAGAGGGACGCTTCAGTTCGCCAATGGGGACATTTTTTTTTCCCTCTCGCTCCTCGCCAAGGAAACAAAAACAAAAAACAGAAAAAAAGAGCTGGGAAAGCCAGAAAAAATGCTACAGCGTCTCCAAAAACAAACGACCGCGTGCCTGTGTATGCGTGACTGGAGGAATACCAGAGCCTGTGTGTGTGTGTGTGTGTGTGTGTGTGTGTGTGTGTGTGTGTGTGTGTTTAAGTGTAGGGATGCCAGAGCGTAAAAGAATTTCTGACCTTCCCCTGTGACAGTAAACAAAGCGAGGGGTCGTGCTTGTGTGAATTTTAATACTCTTATATTTTTATTGGCGTGCAAGGGTGACTTTGAAATGACGCCGTCTCTACACAATCAGTAATTATTTTTCTGTCACGGACTATCGATGCATTGCAGTTTTGTTGTCTGCCAATAATTCTGTTAACTTCTTCACTTCGATGATGTGTTTATTTATTTTTGTTACCACAGTTTAGGGCACACCTTTAGCAGTGAAGAAGTCATTAAACTTAATATCAAAGTCGTCTAGGTTGAAAGAGTGCAGTAACTTGTTTGGCAAGATCAATAAAGTAAGAGAGAGTGATAGGGGAGGCAGCAAATATAAAGAGAAAAAAAATGGCAGAAGGTTAATGGAAAGATGAAGTGGGTGATGGAAGGAACATTTTATTGAGTTGTTTAGTACAGAAAATGGATGTAGCGCTAATACAAGTGTCTGGTGAATGGGTGGGAGAAAAGGCAAAAAGATGGGCAGTTTTCAACAGGATATAAGTGTGTGAGGAGTAAGTGAACATCAAAATATGCAAGGCACCCGGGACTGTCAGAGATCGAGCTGAAATGCTGAAATACGAGGGAAAGATAGTGACTGAATGGATCTGAAAAATATGCAGATTGGCCGGGGAGTCAGGGATAACAGTTCCCTTGTACGAGGGGAGGGGGAAAAAGAAGTGTGTGCCAATCATAGGGGTATTTGTCTTCTTAGTTTAGTGGGAAAGATATTTTGGCAGAATAGTCACAAAGGGGTTTTAGAAACGAAAGAGGGTGTGAAAACCAGTTTAACCCTTTCAAAAATCTACACAAATGGGAGACTTTATGAAATATTTTCGGGAACTCTAGATAGAAAGCGTCTGACAGAAGTTTAGCATCCACGTTGTCATATGTGTTTTTAGGTAACTGCAGCAAATTCGTAATAAAGGATCTGTTGTTACCCAATCTGTGTTGATTATCTGTTAAAAGATTATGCTTATCTTGGGATAAAATAACATTTTCTCCGTTTTCCAGGATTTTGCTTATTATCTAAATTAAGCATATTTTTTTCTTTACACATTTAAACCCACATCCCCCTTTTTTTATATACCGGTAGGTGATATATTAGGAAGTTTCGAACTGACTAAGTACTTTACAGTCAAATAATGAGATACTGAAAATTCTAGCTATGAGAAAATGTAATTATCTATTGCACCTGCCCAGATGACTTAGAATAGTCGATTGTCTCAAAATATTTCAATGATTCTTGTCCCATCACTTCGTTCCTCGTTATTTAATCAGACCTCTGATCCTCTGAATCGGATGTGGAATGGATATGTAACTTTATTACCTCCGCAATGACGTTCAAATGATGTGTATTTACAAGTGGCTGTTTGCCACTTTGTGTCAGATTTACTTTTGGATTTCAGTGAAAACTGGTGGATAGGTGGCCAATAGGACAAGGAAAAGTTGATTAAATCTTTTGTTGAATCCACTGTGGATGAAAGAATAAATCATAATTTTGAGTGGACTTTGGCAAACGTATGTGCTATCTGATATTTTCCAGGAGAGCAGACAAAGACCATTGAATCAACTGACTTTGTGAGACTGTAACCGTATTCGTCTGGCAGCAAAATGGAGTTACATCAGCAAATCTTAAAATTTTACTGTCGTTGGTGGAGGCTTGTTACCTCTGAGTACTTTCTAGCTTCTATTGTGAAAACACCGTTAAAGGATACATTTAGTAACGTTATTACTGTAAGGTTATCCACAAAATAACCCTCTGAGCTTCGTAGAAATATGTTTTCCTTACATTTTTCTTACTACTTACATCATGGAAAGAAAAGTTTGGTTTAGCTATGCGGTGTAATTTTATTTCGAATTTTTATTTAAATTTTTTGTGTATTTGTATTAATATTGAAAATACTCGGTTGTGTCATTTTTACCTCAGGTTTGTTTTTCTTTTTTGTATGCTTTCTTCTTTTGAATGATGTGTTTTTTTATGCTTGGTCATTGAGACTGAGGTATTATTGCAATTAATTTTACAAATAGTTCTTATATTGTGTTTTGTTCATTGGACATAAATTTATTAGTGAATATATTCCATATTTCCTCAACGATATCCATATGTCCTAATTTAACCCATATAATTTAACATTATCGTTTCACATATTGTCGATCTTAGCTTTTCGAAGTAAGAAACAGAGGTTGTTCATGTTGGCCCTTCAGTTTGTATTAATATCAAGTCTGATGGTATTATGGTTGCTGTTACTAAAATTTTCACACGTATCACAAACATTAATGAAATCACTGTCTGTTATTAAAACTAGGAGGAGTATACACCACGGGTTAGTGTTGTCACTGTCTGAGATAAAAATACATTATCTTCAAATTCGAGTAGCCAGTTTCCTTCCCTATTTGTGGATGCGGTATTAAAGTCAATGTTAGCAGTGTTAAAATTATCTATGATGATGGCGTCTTTGTTACTAAAGACTAATATAATCTCATCTTACAGCACCTTATAGCTTTCCTCATATATCCTGGATGGTCTGTATACTGTCAAAGATGCCAGATTTTTAACTCTTCATGAAATTTTCAGCCTAGAAGGCATCATTGGCTCCCGAATATACTTTAGTGATCTGAAGTGAGTCAATTTGTTACTAGCATACACTACTCCTGCACTGACTGTAATCAATAATTTCAAAGATTTTTGTAATTTTTTAATGATACTTTAGTAAAGATGTGTTTAGCACGCACATTTAGCCAAGATTCCATATTAATAATAAAATCACGAGAAGGGTACTCGAGGGAAGGAAGGTTGCAGATAAGGTAATGAAAGTGATAAAGAACATAGAAGTGAATATGGAAGTAAAGAAGTTGCTGCATAGGCTTATTGTGATCTCCAGTCTTGTTTAGAGAATGAAGCTTGGGCATTACTGGAAGGATGCAAGTTAAGTTAGTGAGCAATATTGTGATGTTGATGTGGTTGTGATAGAAAGTGTTAGAAGTAGCCTACCGTGAGATGGTCAAGTTAGTGAGCAGTATCGTGATGTAGATGTGGTTGTGATAGAGTGTGTTAGAAGTAACCTACAGTGAGATGGTATGACCTTGTGAAGCGAATGGAAAATAATTACCTACAGGAGTGTGTATGGCTGAGGTGGAGAGAGATACGGGGACAGTGATACCAAGGGGGATGTGGAAGGACAGCGTGGAAAAGACTATGATTAAGTATGGTGTGAGATGGAAAGAGGGCTGAATCATTTTTGAGGAAAAGGCAACGTGGAGGCAATTGTTGATAGCCACCCTCTCGTGAATAAAGGTGTCTGGTTATAGACAGATCTATAGCTGTAGCTCAAGTAAAAAAAATGAGATGTCGTCGTCGTGATGAAATTAGAATATGGACTCTCGACCGAACAAGACAAATTTCACCTTTGATAGTCGTACCAACTATTACAATGCTGTAATAGGAAAGAAATAATTTTCTATTGGGGAGGTGGAAGGGTGAACTTCAGGAGTCCCAACTTCTGTAAACTTGGGTCCAGGTGAGAGTCTACTGCTGTGCAATATTTCAGGTGCCAACGCTAAAACTTTGGCGTTGTCCCCAGTGTGGGCATTTCCCCCCACAAGCGGGCCAACAGGTGTCCCACCCTGCCTTTATCGTGGCTACAGTGAACATAAACCAGTATGTAAAATTGTAAAATGTTGTGTTTCTAAATTAAAACCATGATTATGCATAACGATTTGGCCAGATACCCCAGGCGTTGCCCACCCTCTTCTACAGGGGCAGTTTCTGGGAACTTTACCCTACCTAAAACAAGGCCCCTGTAATGACCTACCATTGAGCAAATTTGTTTATTGTAGGTAAAAAAAAAAACTATGGCACATTTTCTTCTGGGGACCCACCCATCCCCTACAGTGAGATGTATTCATTATGGGTCCCAGGGAAAGCATATACCAGAGTGCAAAACTTCGTATTCCTGTTTTAAAAACTCTGGCAGCATATGGTGGCTCTTCTAGGACTCACAGACGTTGTCCCCAGATATCAACAGATGACATATATGGAATAGGTCCTGATTCCTCTTGTTCTCTTTGATATACTGCTTTCCCCTATAATAATCCATGTGCCTCGACTAACAGCAGAAGGTGAGTACAGGTGAGTAATGTAGGAAGGCATTCCGTATCTGCAGTCGATGGTGTCCCGTTGGTCGAGGTACTTTTCTCCATCAGTGTAATCATACTATTTGTAACTTTAGGTTTCCTTGTAAGATACCGATTTGCTTGTGAGGATTATTAGTATTAGCTTCCTAGGCTAGGATCCGTTTTTTTTTCCCTTTATAAATGAATCTTGTCGTCAAAAATATGTGTAAAAATAAAGACAAACAGAAATTATATTAACAAAAAGAAATAAATGTTTGCCTAAATGACCTGGTCTTTTGGGCCAGTGATCGAGAGGAAAAAAATTAATCCCAGTCACTTAATAGAGCACATAGTGTATAAAACGTACTGAATACAAGAACTAACCTTCTCGACGTGTTTTACGAATAACTTAGGGTAGAAATATAGTGGTCAGGAAAGTTGAAAGTGGAAGATCATAAACGCAGAAGTTGCTATTTCGATCATATTAGTCTCTCTCTCTCTCTCTCTCTCTCTCTCTCTCTCTCTCTTCTTTTTTCTCTCCCTCTC
>JAGKTI010015893.1:0-20002 GCA_018397915.1 Birgus latro
ATTTTTTTAATCTCATTTTGGCCATTATTGGTAGAAAAAAAAATCTAAAACTCTAAAACTAATAACCTAACCAACAAATCGCCAGCCTATACTAAATCCTATAGACACAATAGCTAAACCTACACTATGGTAAAAATACCCCGACCAAGTTATCACCATCGACTGCAGATATGAAATGCCTTTCTACGTTACAGACCTGCACTCATCACCTGCTGACTCAGTTGGGGCATCAACTAATATAGGGGACATCAGTATACGAAAAAGAGAACCGGAGGAGTCAGGAACTATTCCATATACGTCATCTGTCGACCCTAATTAAGTTACCTTACAAAAAATCATGTAGTTCCTTTACATAAGTACAAAAAGTGAAGTACCTCGCCCAACAGAGCACCATCGACTGCAAATGCCCAATAACTTTCTATATTGCACACTTGCACTCATCAGCTGGTGACTGTCAGTCGAGGAACGGGGTTTAATGTAGGGGACATCAATATTGGAAATAGATCAGCCTGAAGTAGGAACTATTTCAAATACGTCAACTGTCAACTATAATTAATAGTACAATATATACATATTTACAGTTGATAAAAACCATAACCATACAGTAAAAAAGTCACATCACTCTGATCAGTCCGGTCTCTCTCAAGAAAGCCATCAATTTATCAGTCATAACAATGTCCCCATCACCCAGGATGGTGGAAAGGGTGAAGGGGACGTCTGCTGCGCCGCAGTAATTTATATCTGAAGCACGTTCACAAATAAATCGCCGACAGCGCAGGATGATATGACCTATAGATAACACCGCATCACGGATTTCACAGTGCGGTGGGAAGCGTCTTACTATATAGGGTTTCAAATGCGTTAAAATGGTGCTGTTTAGACGCAGCCGTGCCAACGCATTTTCCTCAAGGCGACTGGGACGGTTGGCAGTATCCCAGTCGCCCAGGTATGGCTTATATGTCGGAATATTTAGTCTGGTCCACTGACCTTGCCACAGAAGATTGATCGATTTCTTACCGAGAGAGAGACTCGACCGCAGATCACGAGGAACGTCCCAAGTCTCCTCGAGTTCTACAACCGACTTTGCAAGTTAAGTCAGCCTGCTCATTGCCGTAGATACGACAATGACCAGGCACCCAGATCAGCGTGAAGGACTTGTCGCACGAATGCAATTTATTAATAATGCGGCCCTGGATCTCATTAGAGTCCGTAGTACAAGAAGCAATTGCCTGAAGGGCTGATTTCGAATCTGAGAATATTACAAACGAGTCATGCCTAGAATTTATAGCGTAGTCTATGGCTTTGTCGATAGTAAAAAGTTCGGAGGTAAACACAGAGGTATAAGTCGGCAACCGATACCTGAGGGCACATTCAGTCGACCACACTGCCAGTTTCACAGAAATCAACAGCTTATATAACCTCAGTCGTCTTAGTATCGAGAATTGGCTACGACTTTGACGGATTACTTTGCAACATTAATGTCTCTTCATAATCTTCCAAAGAATACGAAAAATTCGTTTACATTCGACACACACAGAGATTTGACTTACGATGCTTACATTTTTGTGATGAGAGTACAGGAACTATAATAAAATCGAAGCCGAGATGTCGCGGTTGTTGGGCTTAAGTGAGTGACAACATGAGCAAAATTCACGATTACAAATGACTATTATCGACAATTAAAACTTAGACAAGCTTCAGTTCACCACTACGGAGTCAAAAGGAAAACACTATTAGTGTCGACATACAAATCCCTGGATTAGAGCATGAAGACAGACATTCACTATACTTAAATTCTTGCGAAAATTACGATGTTATGCGCAACCGGTGGGAATCGTCTGACCTATATCTATAAAATCAATCATATTCACACAACTGCTCGACTTAGTTCTGTTAATAATAGTTATACTTTCACTATGAGACATTGCACTACGTAGACAAAAATATTTAGGTTTCAAGGCTACACTTACTGTACACTACACTTATAATAACTTATACTACACTTAAAATTACGGCACTACACAGTTACTAATTATTTCCTGCATCTTTGACAACTAATTGAATTATTCCATAAAAAAAGACTTCCCTTTTGCTCAATAGATTGATTGTCAAATGCTTATTATGCACTAGTGATTTCAAAATTGACAAAGTTAGGGAAATAACAGAGGAATTAGTTTGAGAAGAACAGGGAGGTTTTAAGAGGGGAAGAGGTTGTGCAGATAAGATATTCATTCCTAGGTCTTTGGCGAAAAAGTTTCTAGAAAAAGGGAAATAAGTTGTACTCGGCCTTCATGGATCTGGAGAAAGCATATGGCTGGGTGGATAGACAAGGATTTTGGAAAGTGTTAAGAATATATGGAGAACATGGGAAGTTGCTGAATGCTGTGAAGAGAATGTATGAAGGTGGAAGGCTTCAGTGCGTGTGGACAGTGAACTGAGTGAATTTTTCTATTTTGGATGTTACATTTAACAGAGATGTGCCATGTCTCCATGGTTGTTCAGTCTGTATATGGATGGGGTTATAAATGATATACAAGGTAGGGCAGTGGATGTTTGAGCGGCCGTAATGAGAAATGGCAGTGTTTGGAAACTCCCTGTACTTGTTTGCTGATGACACTGTGTTGTTAAGTGAAGACGAAGGGGAGCTGCGTGGATTGGTGAATGGGTCTGGGAAAGTGTGTAAGAAATTAAATCTAAAGGTGAATGTTGGGAAGAGTAAAATTATGGTCTTCGAGAAAAATGAAGTCACTGAATGTACAGTGTGGCTGGATGAGGAGGAAATGGAAAATGTGAATGCATTTAAGCTTCGGTAATGTGATGAGTAAGGATGAAAATTTAGAGGGTGAAGTGCGTGAAAGGGTACAACATGGAAGAAAGGTTGCTGGTTCTTTGAAAGCAGTGATAAGAAACAGGGAAGTGAGCATGGATGTGAAAAAGTTACCGCATGCCAGTATTGTGATACCAACTCTAAAATACTCGTATGGAAGTGATGCTTGGACCTTGTTGGAGGGACACATGTCAAGAGTGAGAGTGCTGGAAACGAGTTATTTGAAAGAAGCATGTGGGGTTACATAAAAAAAACAGCCTGACAAATAAGGAAGTGAAGGAGAGTTGTGGTGTGGATGTGGATGTGTTAGGAAGCTTTGGGAGAAACAAACTGAGGCGATTTTGCCATGTGGAGAGGATGGAGAGCGAGAGCCTGACGAGGAGAGTGTATGTGACTGAGGCAGGGGGGGAGGGAGGGGGAAGCCAAGGATGAGGTGGAGTGTTGGAGTGGGGAGGTGTATGAGAGAGGGTGGTGTGACTATGGAGCAGGGCAGTGAAATGGCGGGGGACAGGGCGAAATGGAGGCGATTTGTCTGTGGCCACCCCTTACGGGGTTAAGGAGTCTGGCAATAAATAGACAGATAGATTTCGAAATAGTGAAGGCACACCGATTAAAGATGGGTGAGAAAATTATAAGAAGTATGAGGAGGACACATTCCTGATGCAATTAAGTGGTACCAGGCACAACTACCTATCCCCTACAGAAGTTATTTTATTTTCAGCCGTTTTCAAGTTACAGCCCTCTGAAAATCCATGATCTTGCGTTTCACCTTTCAAGGTCACACAAGGTCAATGGCCAAATGAAAGGCCATATGAGACTTTCTATATCTTGATAATAGTGAATATATCTTCAGCAGGTTTCGAGTTAAAGCCCACTGAATATCCATGACCTTGAGTTTGACCTTTCAAGGTCACTTAAGGTCAAAGGTCATAGCATCCGTATGGGACTTCCTATATGTTGACAGTAGTAAATATCTTCATCTTCAACCAGTTTCGAGTTGTAGCCCCCTGAATCACCATGACCTTGAGTTTGACCTTTCAAGGGCACTTAAGGCAAAGAGCATGGTGCCAATTAGAAGCCCATATGAGACTTCATATATGTTGATAATAGTAAATATCTATCTGCAACCAGTTTTGAGTTATAGCCCTCTGAATATCAGTGACCTTGAGTTTGACCTTGAAGGTCAAAGGTCTTGGTGCCAAATGAAAACGTATATCGGAGTTCCTGTATGCAGATAATAGTTAATATGTATCTTCAACCAGTTTCAAATTATCGCCCTTTGAAATCCGCGACCTTGATTTTGACCTCTCAAGGTCACTTGATTACACTCAGAATTTAATAACTTCCTGCTGGGACCAGTGTCCAGATATCCTAAAATGTTAATGTAATTTCATTCAGCCGCTTTCCCGTAATGTTGCTAACAAAGAAACAAAGAAACTTGGCCAAAACCAATACCTCGCTGGACTCCGCCCGGTAGAGTAACTAACAGTGACAATAAAACTAACAGCAGGTTCTCACGGGCAGTCCATTTAATAAAACTTCAATAAGCAAAAAGTATTTTTAGAATTTAGGCTTGCAGACAAGCAGGCAAGAGCATAAACAAAATACTGTTTTTCGAACGGAAAAGATGAATAATGCATATTTAAATATTACGTTGTCAGGATCCTGTGCTGTAAATTCGTTTATCATAAATCCCACAAGTTCTTTTGCATTTTCCGTTCATGAATAATGCACACAATCTTTTAGAATACATTTCTTTTTTCTCCTATGAAAGATTTAAGACACAGAAATTCGAGTGTATAAAAAAAAAAATCAGAACTTAAGAAGTGTGGATAACAGCAGCAGGCAAGTTGGCCCATGCTATGCAGCTCCCAAAACAGCAACTGAACTACTAGAATAAGATAAGGATAGGAAGAAGAAGTCATAGATTTTTTAATGTTCAGACACATATATGAAAGCCTTGCCTCCACCTTCTGCATATTGATTGGTGCTATGCAGTGATTTTACGATTCAGTTTGAAGTTAAAAAATATAATAATGTGACATGAAGTTCCAAGCGTTCGTGAAATGCATCTTGGTCTCAAAAATTGAAATTATTTAGTACACCTGGTTCGCAGAGTGAAAGCTGAGCTTATGTTTTGAGTGCAATGCATGCTTGCATAAACCGAATAACTCAGATTTTATCTGATTTTAACTTGGTGGTACGACTGAGAGTCATTCAATGAGTAAGCCTATTGTTTTTTGTTTTTTTTACCACGGCAGGTCAAAGGTGAAGAAGGTCATGGGACTAGGTCAAATGTTAAGCTAGGAAAATCACCTTCAATACTTTTATTTTTGCTTAAACCAAACGTTATGGAAGGGCTTAGAGTAAGGCAAGAATAAAATGATTAACTTTTGAGTACGTTCGATCAAAGTTCAAGTTCACAGGGAAGATCAAATTTTGACCCGGGTGTATATTTGATTTAAAAAAAAAAGCTAAATAAATTTTTTTGAATCGATTAAACTTATTGGAATAGGAGGAGTTAGAAAGAATAGATTAAAGTGTAGAGGTCAAATTTTTACCTCTTATGAAATGACGGGAAATTCAGCCAGTCTAACAAATCCCACCACTCCAGTCACCAGCATCATGCAGGTTTTTTTGACTGTGTTAATTAATGAGAAAATTCTGATGCCGACCACTGTCACTAGTGTCCTACAAGATTTTTTTTTTATGACTCACCATAGGAATCAGAATTTCAAAGAGTAGGCTGCCACCACCCAGCATATGCTGTGAAAATAATTCCACCAAGAAAGAAAGGTGAAGACTTCTGGGGCCTTGCGAATAAGTAACTAGGGTAGCGTGTGGTGTTTAGAGCGCGTGAGTAGTAAGATAGTAGTACACCTTGCGGGCCGCTCAATCTCACGATTAAAACACCCCAGGAGATAATAGGTCTCAAACTCAACATAAACTTAACCTAATATGTACTAATTCTGAACATACAAATATAAGAAACTAGATATTAGATCAAATTAAACATAGGTTATGTCACGAATTTTCTACATCATAAAATTATGTAATGTAAATTGTGACATCGAGTGATTTTGCGGGAGCAACGAAAGATTCTGAAATGCACGAGATTTCGCTCATTCTCTCAACCGTCTGCTCACGTACATATATTCCCATCAAGTTGTCAAAACTTTCGTCATTCTTTCGCGAGTGATTGTTTTTATGTGCAGACGGTGCACTCCTCTGAGCAGTAATTTCTGAATTATCGTTTCCACCTCCCTGGCCGTTACTGATCACACCCTTTTCACACGCTCCTCATGTCGGACACTCAAAACCAGAGTCAGTTTGCTTTGTAGTCTCGGTGCGTGCAGTACGCTTTGCAAAGGCTCGAGTGATCACTTTTCTTAGCGATTTCAGATCTCAGCTTGTATTGGCGTGTATTCCCGAAGCTCCCACCAGTTGGTGATCGTCTACAGCAGCATGGTCTTCTATACCGATTAGTATTTCCTTTTGTTTTCCTAGGCTTAAGTTTCTGGGTTATTTAGCTATTTGTCTGAGTGTTTAAGTGAGTGCATTTCCCTTTCTTGATTTGAATTGGAGTCATGTAACGTAAATCTATTTTCTCGTATTCAGTAAATTTACAGTTCGTTTTCTTGAGCTTTGTTAAATGTAACAGTCGTGTTTAATTTCCCCACATATTTAGTATACTTTTGCTACTCCACGTTAGCACAACTCTTTATATTAATCACGACTGGTACTTAGGCCAGCTTTTGGCATTAATCCTTAAATCCGCTGTGCCAGTTAGGGGTTTGGCTCAGACAAGATCCTGATTATTATTATTATTATTATTTGAATGTTAAGGGGAGAAACTAACTTTCTCAAAGGCCAACGGTACAATCTTACAGCCTACTTGAGCGTCTAGTCTCTGCTGTGTACCATTGAGAAAGTCTATAAATTCTCGACTCTAGAGAATTGGCGAAGTAAGCCAGCATAAAAGTGAAATCGCCACTTGATTTCAGGAGTCTATTCTCTCGTAATAAATGACTCGATAGTCATTCCTAGCACACATAGCTATACATTGTATACTCCAATTATACAATATTACATTTTCCTCCTGAATTACATTTTCCCCCCTGACATCTGGCAACCTCATTCCAGGATAAATTCCTAGCATGGAATTATTACCAAATTACTCACTCACTCTTACTTTAGTCACTCAGTCTCAATCTGAGCATCATGGAGAGTACATACCTCCAAGAAGCCAAAGATATGAGGCTTACTAACCCCCAGGAAATTCGTGATTATGTCCTGTCGCGCTGCAATTACGAGCAGCAATGTGAGAATGCCGCCCGTGAAGAGCGGAAAATTGAGCGCGAGGAATGCCAAAAGGAGCGTGAGGAGCGCGAGAGAGAGCATCAGTATGAAGAACATCAGAAGGAGCGGGAGGAGCGAGAGAAAGAACGTGAACACAAGGGCCAAGCACGTGAACACGAGCTTGAAGTGCTGAAGCTGAATCGAGACTCCTTGGCTTCAGGCACATCTGGTGCAGCTAACCCAAGTTCTGCTAGCGCTTTTTCAGCACCTTTTCTAGCAACTCCACGTCTCAAGCTTCCTTCTTACAAGGAAGGCGAGTGAATCGAGTTATTTATAGCTCGTTTCGAAGACATGGCAAAGCTGTACGATCTGGATGAGGTAGCTAAGCGGCTTCAGTTCCTTAGCCTGTTTGAGGGCCCTGCCCTCGACATTCTCCACAGAATTCGCGGAGATAATCTCACGTACGAGATGATGATGACCGCACTCATCAAAGCGTACGGTCTTACCGTTGATCATGCTAGGAATCAGTTCACGAAGTTGCGTCTCTAGGAAAAGGAGACAGCTGTTCAGTTCCTTGACCGTCTCATGGCATATTTAGGCGAGTGGATGGAGAAGGATGAGACTCCCGGCACGCGAGAGGGAATGATCAACCTCGTGCTGCGCACACAGCTGGAAAAGTCGTGGCCTGCTGAGCTTATGGGCCAGCTCAAGATGTCCAAAGTGAAGGATGCAAACCAAATGGTGGAAAAGGCTGCTGCTTTCTTTACTGCGTACAGGTACCAAACTTGTAGGCAACAGCCATAGAATAAGAAAGATACCGCTAAGTCTGGTAAGCAATCCCAGACTGAACCCCAGCATCAAGGCCATTCTCAGAATAATGGCCAAGGTCCAAACAAACCACAGAAGGACCGCAGAAGGGCCAGTGGCAGAATACACAGAAACCTGACTGGAAGAGGTACAAACAGTACTCTAACCAGCAGCAGTACCCTAAGCAGCAGCAGTACCCTAAGGAGCAGCAGTATCAGTCACGTAATCGACAACTGGGACAAACCTTTTCACCCCCAGCCCCAGTGTATGGGAGGCAGGAGGCAAACGCAGCCTTCATTCCCCAACAGGCGCACGATGGTGCCGTCCCCACCAGCACAGGTCCTCTTTCACAGTTCACTAGTCCCCCTCAGATGGTGAACTCTCCTCCACAGGCCGTCAGTGCTCCTGCTCCCCAGATGGTGAGTACAACTCCTCATGCATCTAGTTTGGGTACGACCCCTAAGGCCTATAGTTCTCAGGGCACTACGTTTGCCGCATCGTACCCTCCTCAGTCTCATCAATGACTAGCTACTGCCTCCTCTGACCCATCCACTGGCATCAGTGCCTTTCTTGTTCAGCCAGGGTTTGTGGGAGGTGTTTCTGTAAATGTTCTAAGGGACAATGGTTCCTCAGGTTGCTCCATCAAGCAGAGTCTAGTTCGGCCCGAGGAGTACACAGGTAGGCACATCCAAGTTAGACTTATTGATGGATCAGTGAGACTGTTCACTGATGCACGTATCCAGGTAGCATCTCCCTTTTACACAGGTCAGCAGTTGCAGTTGTCATGCAAGAACCGATGTTTGACCTCATTATAGGTAACTTACCAGGTGCCAAGTTTAGTTGCACCGTAGATGTCATTACTCAGACTTCGGCTGCAGTAATACGAGCCATGACCGAGGCTCCAAATTGTGTCACTCCGGTGGCTATTGCATTGCCGCAAGATCTTATTTGTAGTTAAGATGTTGTCCAAGAACAACAATCTGACCCGACACTTGCTGTTGTGCGGAAGAAACAAAAGGGTAAAGTGACCAAGTATTCACGGGGTGGACGAGCCAGGTTCCTTCGCAAACAACGACGGCTCTACCGTGAATCACGAACACTCGAGGGCAAGGTTCGACTGCAGTTTGTTGTTCCCGCGAACTACCGCCAAGCAGTGTTAGAATGAAGTCATTGTTCAGCGTCAGGAGGTCACATGGGCAAAAAGAAAACCCACAGCTGTATCCGTGCTGACTTTTTCTGGCCAGGAATGGGACAGGAAATAGATAGTTTTGTTCACTCCTGCAATGTGTGTCGACGTACCACTGTTTCCTTCCTGCACCTTTTGAATCCACGCCCATAATCTCTGAATCATGTGAGAGAGAGGGCAGTGGTGATGTGGGTGCAGACCTGACGTCTCACTCGTTGGCCCTAAGGGACATAATATGTCTGGGGTCTGTACATACATATGTACCATAGCTCATAAGCCCATAGTCACGGCGATCGAGGACACCGAGGACAAATGAGCAGTCACGGCGATCCCAACCGCGGACACTGACGACGAGCCCTTATTAGTCGTAAGCGTAGGGCTAGTACTTATTGTATGTACTGTAGGTTAAGGGGGAAGTTCGAGACCCCACAGAGGCAATCTGAGGCTGTGTTTGAATTACCTTGTGGTGTGTCTCGAGCTGTGGGCCTCTCTGAGGATTCCAGGAGATTACACAAAAGCCACATGAGTGTTCACACCCACGCAGGGCGTTAAAATGTGACCTGCCCAAGTCTGCATAGGGATTCTCGGCTTACCTTTATTAGTTATAAGTGAGCAGTCACGGTGATCCCAACTGAAGACACCGATGACAAACGGGCAGTCGCGGTGATCCCAACTGCAGACACTGACGACAAGCCCTTTGTAATAGTAAGTATAGTTATAAGCAACCAGTCATGGCCATCCCAACTGAGGACACCGATGACAAACGGGTAGTCGTTGTGATCCCAACTGCGGACACTGATGACGAGCCCTTTGTAGAAATAAGTATAGCTATAAGTGTGCAGTCACGGCGATCCCCACCAAGGACACCGCTGACAAACGGGCAGTCACGGTGATCTCAACCGAGGACACCGACGATGAGCCCTTTATTAGGCGTAAGTATAGGTCAAAAAGGGCAACTATTAAGGAAATAATGGCGACCTCCTATGTACGAAACTTGCTGTTAACTGATTATCAGCTAAAGTGTACTTTCTGTTGTGTAAGGATTGATTGCTGGGTGGATGAAATTGTAATTAAGTACAAATTCTCACATTGACACTATTGATGTTCCACCTTGACTCATTCCACAGGTACAGTTGTTGGGTGAAGCAGATGTCCAGGACCATTGATTGTCTCTGCTGCACGCTGCCACATCTTCTCCTCTGCCCTCGTCGCCTCTGTTGTTGCATTAATTTGTATTATTATTATTGCTTTACACGTAGCGTGGTCGAAGGTACTTGTTGGGAAGTCAATGATGGGTTATTTAATACAACCAGAATAAAGTCGTGAGACGTATTATCAATGAAGGTGAGTTACAGGACTCTTGGGTTACTGAGTTTTATTGTAGATTTATCTTGATAGCGATTTACAATGATCTTAGCGTGATGGCCAGTCTCCCCTTTCTCCTTACTCTGCCCTAATTGTGTTCTCTCGGGCATTCTCTATCCCCTTCTCTCTCCCTTTCTGATGTGAAGGGCTTCTCTCTGCCAGTATATACAGGTGGGAAAGGATGTTTAGGTAAGGTAGTAGTGTCTAATCGATCTCCTGTGGACTTCCACATGTTTGAATACATCATGAGTTTCTTGCTTGTTTAGACTACGAGGATATTTTGAGAAACATCATATGTTAGGATTCTTGATAGTCTGGGACAACAGACTGTGTACAGATATCATGTGAAATCAGACACTACATCCTGTACATTGTGTTATGAGATATATACTAATGCCTATATAATATCTACATACCGCTCGGTCACGCCCACTGTCGTACCAATGACAGGAAATATTGTCCTTAATATATTAATACACATTACAATCAGCATGTAAGTTAAGTGAAGTATATAATATTGTAAAAGTTACATAATTGGGATAATGCAGTCATTGTAGTTATAAAATTGTACATATACTGTATAATAGCAATATTAAAATAATACAATGGCAAGTCTAATGTAGTCAGTTATACAATATATATGAGAAGGACTTGCTGTATATATTGATATATAAATGAGATACAATAGTATAATTAAAGTAAGCCTATATTATGTGTAACCCATAATTCGTTATTTTATATAAAACGTATATGTACAGTATATACACTATTTACACAGTTTGTCTCACTTGTACAGAACAGTTCTTAAACACTGATTCAAGGTTAGCAATTCTCGCTTGCATTCTGTGCATGGCCAAAAGTAATACAACAAATATGATGGAGAAAATCACAAAGATGGCTGGAGCTGGGCTGTATATATAATATGTGTTAAACATTATCCTACTGTATTCTTCCCAAGGTTGTATTGTCTGATTTATTAGTTGCATGGCTTCATACTTGGGTGAAGTCAGCTTAATGTATGAGCTTGCATTTAAGTTCATCCTAGGCAATGGCTGGAAGTACTTGTGTGTGGTTGAGAATGGCATAATGGTTTTTATTTGGCAAGGTGGATAATGTAGGTGTCAGGACTGCACAATAATCTGGTGAGATGATAAACCGGATGCTGATGTATGGGCTGGAGATGTATCTGGGCAGGTCACAAAAACTGATGTATTTTGAGTGAAGTACAAGAACTGTGAATATCCAATGCGTGTATGATGAATGAGTTTATCTGGTGCAAATGTGAAGTTGCAATGATGGTTGATGTCATGATCTTTTATGATAGCCATTTCACAAGAGACTGTCTCAGCTGGCTGAAACGTGAAGATGTACGCAGGACAAAGGTGAAATGCATGTCATGATGTGCGACATTTGTGTTCCATTGCTGTGTCGCTAATGAAAGCTACGGCGTCCTGTTTCTCGGAAACCATGATGACTTCTGTTTTGATGTTGATGGTGACTAATGAGTCATCTTTCTTAGAAGGAAAAGGGTATATTTGATAGACTGTGAAAAAGTCATCTGTTACGAACGGTACATGGACTACTATTGATGTTGTTGTCAGTGTTGCTTCCAAGTATGGATAATATAACATTAAATTTCTTTCCTCAAACAAAGGTTTGAAACCATGCTTATGTATGCCTTGATTAATGATTTGCCTGAGGTTGTGAATGGGTAGTAAATTAATAGTGATCCTTCCGTTACCTGCATTAGCAATTCCTTTCATGAAAGACTGATACTGAGCCCTGGTGTTGTCCAACTGTAGTATTATTAAGTCATTATGTTCCATGATCACTGAGAAGTGTTGGAATAGTGTATTGTTACCTTCTAGTGCATTTACTTTATCCACAGTTCCTAGAGTTGATGCTTCTGCTTTCCTTAGGTTCTTTACAATCGTCAGCATTAAGGTGTTCTGAGCGTCAGCCAACTTATGTTGGTATGAGAGAACTTGTGCTATTTTGTTAAATTTGTTATTTATTTCCTCTAGATCATTTTCTGTAGCTAGTCCAAAAATGTTCCCAAAAATTGCTCCACCTAAGTCGAACAAACCGCGTCTGTTACGTGTATTCGTGATGTTGTTTCCAGTCCCAAGTGTGTTACTCCCAGCTGATGGGATGTCCTGAATCATGGTGATCATTACGTGCTTAGCCTGTTCTAGCTTCCAGTCAGTTGATTTCATTAATTCAGCTACCTCCTGTGTGGGGTGATCATGTGAAGAAGAGCGTGTTAATACCACTTACAGAGTTCTGAGTGGTCCTGATATTTTCTGTAACATCTTTGGTATATCTTGCAGTACGTCCAGACTAATTTCGGTACTTATTATGGCTTGTACTACTGCCGCTGAGGCTGTTGGGGCGATCACGCACCCCTGCCGTACTATATGTTGAGGATGCAAGTGAGGTGATCCTCTTGATATCAGCAGGAATATGATCCATGGAATTGAATTATTCGCCTCCTCTTTACCTGCCGAAAGAACAACTGTATTAGATATCCGTTCTTACCTATAAAAGGAGTCTAAATCGATTCCTAAGTCACGTAAATGCCTTGTTACAGTGAGAGCTGTATTGGTTGCACCTATGTTTGTCTGGTATGCGAGCGCAATTTATTCCGATATGTGTTTATTGCTTCAGGCTTATTTTCACAGTGTGAACTAGGATTTTCGGTCGTGTCCGGTGCTTTATAGTTGCAAGCTAAGATTCTTCAGACCGTCTTTAAGTGATCAATATGTATTTATTTTTCTTCGTCACTCGATAGTGACTTAATCACTGCCTTATTAGCTCTTCTCTTAATTACTCTATATGGGCCTTAAAATTTTGGTGACAGTTTGTTGTCTAGTGTGAATGAGGCCATAGACAATATCACCTATGCTGATATTTGATTCTTTTGCCTTCTTATTGAATGATTCTGTCATTTCTTCTTTACCCTTGTGTGTATTTCTTGAAATTTACGTAAGCGAAGTTTAGGATAATCGTCATAATTATATATTAGAATTTGCTCGCCTTCTAACGTTTCGTAAGGGAGACGTTTGTCAGACCCGTAAATGATGAAATGAGGTGTATCTCCTATGGATTTATTAATTGCACAATTGAGTGACGCTTCAACTCCTGGGATCTAGTCATCCCAGTTTGCATAATTGTCACTGAGGATGTGCCGTAGTACATCTAATATTTTCTTATTCTGCCTTTCCACCAATCCATTGGAAGCTGGATGGTAGGCCAAGATATTAACCTTCTTAATATTGTATTGTTACAAATTTCCTGCAAAATTTCAGAGTTAAATTCACCACCATTGTCGCTTATTAGCACCTTTGGTGTGGTGAACCTACAGATCACACTATCAGTGAATACCCGTGCGACTGTTTCTGCTGTTTTATCCTTAATTGGAACCAAGATCACATATCGTGAGAAATGATCAGTAGCAACAAATAGATATTGATTGTGATTGGTAGTTAAGGGTAATTTAAGTAAATCAACCGCGACAACGTCCCATGGTTGGTTAGGGACTGGGTATTTACCTAACGGTGCAGGTGATATCGTGTAACCTTTATGTTTTGCACATGACTCACATTTGTCTATGTGAGTATGTATGTCTTTGCGTAACGTTGGCCAGTAATATGACATCCGGGTCTGTCTGACTGTCCTGTCCTTGCCAGGATGTCCTGCATGTGGACTATCGTGTACTGTCCTTAAAATGTGTGGTATCATTGTACTAGGAGTAACTAACTGCCTAAAATTTTTTCTATGGTTTGGTTGTCCTGGATTTACCCTATATAAAGCATTGTTTACCACTGCGAATTGTTCAAGTGGTACCTGTAACTTGGGTAATGGCACATCATTGCCTGACTCGAGGTGATATATTACTTTGGACCATACTGGGTCTGTCTTTGTGCTTGTGAGATTTCTTGAATTGTGGGGATCGATTCATCCTTGTTGGGGAGTGATTCTCGTGGACTTATTGTAGCGACGTTGGCTAATGGGTTGCGTGATAAGGCATCTGCTGCTACGTTCACTTTGCCTTTTATGTAGTGAATATTTACACTGTAATTCTGGATTTTACATTTCCATCGTGCTCTCCTCCCAGAGAGGAGTTTTTCTTGGAACATGCCCACAAGAGGCTTGTGGTCTGTGTAAAGATGAATTTCATATCCGTACACGAGGTCACGGAATTTCTGTAGACCAAATATTACCGCTAGGGCTTCCAAGTCTGTTACACTCTGCTCCTTTCATTTGCCTACTGGCAAAAGCAATTGGTTGGTATTTACCTCGTTTATCCTCTTGCATCAATACAGCACCTAAACCTTTGAGAGAAGCATCTGTGCAAATTATGAACAGCTTTGTGAAGTTAGGATAAGCAAAGCAAGGTGCACCTGAAAGTTTATCTTTTAATTCATTAAATGCATTTTTTTGTTCCTCTCCCCAGTGAAATACCGCTTGTTTTTTTCAGCAGGAGAAATAATGGTTGGGCTATGTGAGAGAAGTGTTGTATAAACGCTCTATAATATCCGGCGAGCCCTAAAAATTGTATTACTTCATCCACATTTGTGGGTTCTGGGAAATTTCTTACTGCTTTTATTTTGTCCTGAGAGGTGTGGATCCCCTTTGCATCTAGTCTGTGGCCTAAGAATTTTATTTCCTTAAAGCAAAATTTACATTTAGACAGCTTAATTTTTAAACCTGCACTGGCTAACTTGAGTAGTAGCTGATGTAACTTCTGTAGATGTTCTGCTAGTGTGGGTGTTGCAATTATGATGTCGTCCAGGTAGACAAATATACTGTCGTCTAATATTCCAGCCAATACGCTATTCATCAATCGCTGGAATGTGCCAGGAGCCGTCATCAATCCCATCGGCATTCTCTTATACTGATAATGGTCACTATCAGTAGAGAAAGCAGTGTACTTGCAGGATTCTGCATCTAATCGTATCTGATAATAGCCACTTAATAAATCGATTGTAGAAAAGACCATATTTTCTGGTTCAATGTGTGCAGGACATCACTTAACAATGGCATGGGAAAACGGTCGGGAATGGTTACCTGATTAAGTTTGCGATAATCAACAACTGCCCTCATCTCACCGTTTTGTTTAGGTACAAAGAAAAGTGGTGCGTTCCATGGGGATACTGAAGGTTCAATGATGTCCAAACTTAACATTTCATCGACATATTGCTTTGCTAGTGCACGTTGCGAGTGAGTAATTCTATATGCTGGTACGTAAATCGGTTTTGTCTCGTGTTTTACGTTAATATGTTGTTTGATTAGATTTATACAACCTAAGTTTTCACCAGGTTATGCAACTGCTTGTCGATGTTTTTCCAGGACGTCTAGTAAATCGTTTGTCACGTCTGAATTATCTGAGCAAAGCAAATGATCCTTTATGCACTCTGTCTGTCGAGTTTACTCTACTGGACGTTCCCCTGACTGTCACTTCCCGTATAGGGACTGGGCATATCTCTAACCTACAAATACAGGTTCCTTTCTTGATCCTCACATCTCCATTCATGGTGTTAGCTAAAATGACATTAGTTTCACCATTTTTATTCATCCAACACAGAACACTCTCAGTTAAAAGGCCATTTATTCTAATCGTCTTTTCTAATGCAATGACATTACAATTTCTAAGCTGACTTTTGATCGTGGTTTTCGTGAATGATTTTGGTGGTAGAATTACATCATAATTAATGCTTGCTGGGTAAATAAGTGAGTCACGATTGGTTTGTGGTTGTGTGAGCGAGTCCTCGCGTCCATTTTCTTTGAGTCGTTGTACGTCGGACTCATCTATTTTGGTTTTGTGTGTAATCGTTCTTGTGACGCTAGTTTTCCTATAATTGCTGGTTGTATTATCAGGAGATGAAATTTCCTCAATGAATTCGCTGTCGTAATGAATTCCATTAAAATGCGGCATCAGTATTATATTTTCTTTCCTCATCGTGTTTAATCCAACTAAACCACTTCCTCTGATTGATAATTTTTCTACTACATAAAAGTTGGTAGTGAATGATTTTGTGGTCTCTGTGAACTTCATGTTTAACTCAATCATACCAATAACTGGTATTTCTTTACCATCCACAGTGTGTAAATGTAAGTCTGAGTTTTCCAGAAATGTCACTTTTCTTCTCTTTCTAAAAATTCTTTCTAACTCATCTTCCGTTATTAAGTTCACTGGTGAGCCTGAATCCAAAAATAATGAAATCTCTTCCTCCTCACATACAGCAGAGACCAAAATGCTTCCATTTCCAAAGAGACTTTCTATGTTGACTGTTTGTTTATTTGGATGTCTTATGTGTCGTCGTCTTTTGTGCTGGTACGACCTTCCCCCGACCTATGGACGGATATCAGTTTTTCTACTGTTTTACATTCTGACGTCCAGTGACCTACACACCTATGGTGTCTGCAATATGCTTCGAACCCTTTTGCTTTTTCCCTATCCTCCTTTGTTCTAATATAACATTCAGCTTTTGTGTGCCTAGGTTTTGCCCAATAGTAACAGAGTGTGTTACTTGAGCTGAACCTACGAGGTGATCTTCCATTTGTGTGTCTTTGTGTCGATCGATGTCTACTGGGACTCTTGTTAAACTTTTGTACCGCCCTGTTGCCTGGTGTGCGGGAGCGAGTCCTTGAGCTAACCTGACTGTGTGTTTGTTTCTGAACTGGACGTGATTGTCTGTGGTCTTTGGCAGAACTTGAATTATTTATCCCTGCTACTATTTCTGGTACTTTGATTCCTGGTTTGGTGGGTTGTGATGTGTCAGTGACACCAGCTTTACTGCAGTTCAATTCCACTTCATAAATGAAATCAAGCAAGCACATTCCTGGATTATATGGAATGGTTTTAGCTATTTTCAGCACCCTGTCAGAAATCTGACATAGGGCTGATATATAGCCAATGATGTCAACGACATGCACTGGTGACATCTCACCATCCTGTGTGACCCAGTTTGAGTTTTGTAGGCTAGCTAACAAGGTTTTCTTAATAGTGGAAATATCTGATGTTATATCTCCTAGATCTGAGCCTGAGTGTGTTTGCCTAAAGAAGTCTACAATTTTGTGTAATTCTGGGGTTATACCACCAAGAAAATTCTTGCCTCCCGAGAATTTCCTGAGAAATTCTGTCTTAAATTCCTCGAATTTTGTGGCTCTCATCAACTTATCAGAACGCAATAAATTGCCGGCAGGGCATCGTTCTTGGTTTAGTCTTGCCGAAAAAAAACAGATATTTTCCCTATTTCGTCCGTAATGTGTCGGCTAATGAAATACTGCTGACAGTGTTCAGTGAGGGTGTTCACGTCTATTTTGTCTTTTTCTGTACCAGAGAATTTTGGTAGTTCACTCTCTTCATGACAAATGTACACTGGAAAGGGATTATTACTGGAATTCTGTGGAGAAAGCATTGCACTCGTGCTTGCTGTTTTTGTGTTATCCATCTTTACAATTTTTGTTTTGCAATCGTCATTTACTGGCAATTTACATGTTTTTCCTGACCTTAATACTCTATGGTCTATGTTATAGTAGACGTGAGGAAAATTTGTATAATGTTCACTATCTACATTTGAAAATTCTGACCAAGTGTCATCATCATTTACTTCAACGTATGTTGAGTCTGTTTGTTGTTCTTTATCTAGCTTATGTTTTGTTCCTGATTTTGGTTTTCTGCTGGTTCCTCTGTATTTGATGGTGCTTCGATATTTATATTATGTTGATCGTCTTCTGGTGTTTGTGTAAGAGATACAGTTGATCCTTCGGGCACTAATAATGGAACTCTACTCAGCATAATGGGGCCACTTACTACTTTATATGTTACTCATCTCACATATGTCAGTGTAAATTGTGTAATTGTCTCTTACTGTTTAGTTTGTGATTCTTATAATGATGAATAGATGCTTGGGTCATTAACTATGTGTTAGTATTTTATGGATAGTTGTGTAATTGGTAATTGTTAACTAATACAACCTTGGTTAGAATAAATCAACTCACTAGAACAGTTGTGGAGATACAGCCGTGGTATGACGAAAGATGTGTTGTTGTTGAAGGTCAACACGTCAGCATCGTTGTTATCACTGAGGTAGGCAGATACTAGCTCTAGACGCTCTAGACGTCTCACACTTCCTGTTGAGGTGGGTCCTTCTTATGATGTGTCAGCGCTCGATGTCGTCCCTGGAGTAGGCAGACAGGCTGGCAAAAAGGCAGACAGGCAGGTGGGGCGGGCCGTTGTTTTCAAGCACTTGGGCTGACTGGAGTGTTATGATGATCTTGCAGTGTGTGGGCCTGTGCTTTGCTATGGTAGTTGTGGTGGAGATGGTGGTGGGGGTTGTGGTGGAGAAGGTGGTAGAGGTCGTGATGGAGGGTGGTGGTGGTATGGGAGAGTCAGCAGTGTCTTAGCTCATCATGCTGGGTCAGACTGTTAGCGCCATTCCTCCCTCGTCACTCTTCTTTATTGTTGTTCGTATTTTCTCACCTCTTCGTTTGCTTCTTATTTTGTAGTGCTTGATTTCTCCTTAGTCGGTAGTGTTGTTGATAGACATAAGCTATTGTTTCTCGTAAATCGTGGAGTTGAGGTGTTTAGGACGAGACGTTAATCGGCTTTATTTACCGCTGCTAAGTGGTCGTCGTAGTGGGTAAGTTGTTACCGCTGCACACCAATCTCGGTAGCGTGGTCGGAGGTACTTGTTGGGAAGTTGATGATGGGTTATTTAATACAACCAGAATAAAGGCGTGAGACGCATTATCAACGAAGGTGAGTTACAGGACTCTTGGGTTACTGAGTTTTATTGTAGATTTATCTTGATAGCGATTTACAATGATCTTAGCGTGATGGCCAGTCTCCCCTTTCTCCTTACTCTGCCCTAATTGTGCTCTCGGGCATTCTCTATCCCATTCTCTCTCTCCTTCTGATGTGAAGGGCTTCTCTCTGCCATTATATACAGGTGGGAAAGGATGTTTAGGTAAGGTAGTAGTGTCTAATCGATCTCCTGTGGGCTTCCACGTGTTTGAATAAATCATGAGTTTCTTGGTTCTTTAGACTACGAGGATTCTTGATAGTCTGGGACAACAGACTGTGTACAGATATTATGTGAAATCAGACACTACATCCTGTACATTGTGTTATGAGATATATACTAATGCCTATATAATATCTACATGTTGGGTGAAGCAGATGTCCAGGACCATTGATTGTCTCTGCTGCACGCTGCCACATCTTCTCCTCCGCCCTCGTCGCCTTTATTGTTGCATTAATTTGTATTATTATTGCTTTACACGTAGGTACAGTTACACTACAACTGTTACACCTACACCGTGTATAACATACACCACGCTACATAACAATTAGTTGTCAATGTAAATGTAACGAACTTTTGCTCAGTTTGACCTGAGTACAGGATTTTTCACTGTCGTCTCGGAGTTTTTCCCTCAAGCTTGCTTCTCTTAACGTAAATACGAGGTTTTTACGCTCATAGGCGACAGTGCTTTTCTCCTGTAACAAGATA
>JAGKTI010015894.1:0-15953 GCA_018397915.1 Birgus latro
TATGCCATAACAAAATTCTGGTATAGCTAGAAGTGCCATTTTATTACGAAGTGGATCGCAGATAAATGCTCTACAATATTTTCTAATCATTGCCAAAAATGTTTATATGTCTGTGAGTAAATGAGCATTAAATAAATAAGTGAATGATATAATATGATAATTCCTTTTTTTTTCGTTCACTAGGAAGATCAAACAACAAATTATGAAAAAAAAATACAGCAAATAATATGGCTGGACTCACCCTATGTCGAAAGAGTGTGAGCAGTTGATTTCACTTGGATGAATCCTGAGTCAAAAGAGTGCGAGCGGTGGGATTTCACTAGGACAAATCCTGAATCGAAAGAGTGTGAGCGGTTGGATTCTTCACTGGGTCCCCGTGTATGAAAGGGATAAGAGTACTTCCTGACTGTGTACGAGACTCACTATATGTCGATGACCTTTCAGTTTCCTTCACAGCATCTAGAATGTCTGATAGAGAGGAAGTTGCAGCTTGGTCTTAATAGAATTTCTGACTGGGCAGAGTGTCTCGGTTTCCGTTTTTCCGTAACAAAGACAGTGGCTATTCATTTTTGTCAACTTTGAGGGGTTCACCCAGACCCTGACTTGTATATCTATGGTCGGAGAATAGCCTGTGTGGAAGAGACATAATCTCTGGGTCTTCTGTTTGATAGAAGACTAACCTGGTATCCTCATATTTATTCTGTTAAGGTGGCATGTCTTAAAGCTTTGAGTCTTTTGAGGGTTTTGGCGACTTATACCTCTTGGAGTGCTGACCGTCAGACCCTGCCCCTCTTTCATATGTCTCTTATTCTTCTTTAACTTGAATATGGGTGTGAGGTCTACTTCTCTGCAACAGATGCCTGTCTCCAGTTGTTATATTCCGTGCATCATGCTGGTGTACGTCTGGCAACCGGGGCATTCATGTCTTCCATGATTCCAAGTTTGTTGGGTTGATGCTTGTGTACTCCCCTTGGATTTGCGATGCCAGCTGCTTCTGACGAGGTGTTGGTATCGTCTTCACTGCATTCCAGACTCATTTCTTGTGTCACAGTCTCCCAGGATTCACGATCTTCTGTTTATGACACCCGTCCTGATTTCCCGAAGCCCTTTGGTTACGAAGTCCAATCTGTTATGTTAGCCCACTCTGTTCCAAGACTGGCAATTTGTCCACATCAGATCCCTCGTGTGGCTACTACCTCGTATGACATTTTGTAGTCGATTGTTGAAAAAAAAAAAAAAAAGGGTTAATTACCTCTCACGTGCCCCACTCTTTTTTCTTAGAACAATGCCTTCACTCATGCGGATTCGGTCCCCGTCTATACTGACGGGTCGAAGACTGATAGTGGAGTAGGATTTGGTGTTGTCTTCCTTTCCTTTAGTAGGGGCTGCAGCCTTCCTGGCATTACTTCAGTGTATACGGCAGAACTAACTGCAGCTTTATATGCTCCCAAAATCAGTTACTCTCCCCCAATCTGTTTTTGTGATTTTTAGTGACTCACGTAGTGTTCTGTCTGCACTGGAGTCTTTTAATACATCCCATCCATTGGTTTTATCAATTTTAGACTTTTTTTTTCTTCTTGGCCGTTGTGGCCCCCATGTGGACTTCTATTGGGTTCCTGCATTTGTTGATGTGGTGGGCAATGAGAGGGCAGATACATTAGCTAAAGCTGCATCTTCTCAACAGCCCCCAACTGACTACCTGCTTCCTGCTTCTGATGTAACACCTTACTGGCGGTACGCAATTCGTACGTGATGCTAGACACTGGGATGGTGTTGTTCATAATAATCTAAATTAAATCTTTCAGAGAGGGGTTGTGCCAAGGCTTCTCCCCTCCATGTCTCGGCGATTGGAGGTGGCTCTTGCTAGGCTTCGCACTGGGAACTCTCGGCTTACACATGGGTTCCCCAAGAACGGTGAGACTCAACCGTACTGTGATGATTGCCTTGTTCCCCTTACTGTCCGTCACTTGCTGGTCAAGTGTCCGAGTTTGGAGGACCTCCATAGGCATAAGGCAGATGTTGCCTACTGTCTCTCCTTGATGGTTGGTGGAGCCTCTAGCAATTGTACTGATGTCTTTAGTTTTCATCAGGAGGTGGGGCTCCTTCCACTTTTATAAGTAATTGATATTTTATAAACTATTCTTTTATTATTTTCAGTATTTTATTCCTACTAACAGATATTAACTTTATTTTGAATATGCATTTTTTATTAGCTGCATCTTTTACCTTGTTGTCCGGTGGCATATGACCCTGGCAGTTGCATTGCCAAATTTTAATACAGTCAATCAGTCCATCAACTACACCTCTACTTAACTAAAACAAGCAGAAAGAAGTAAAGTAAGATGGCAAGAAGAAACTGTAGCAGGTAACGATGAAGAGCAAGGCAGGAGTAAGGAGTAAAGAGGAAGAGGGAGGGTAGAGGAGAGTGTTGATGCAGACGTGGCAGCTTAACCCCTCGGATACGTAATTCGATCGATCGCCCGTACCGGCGTGAAAATCTATACTCTTACAAAAGTAAAAAATGTTGTGCCCAAGGTTTAGAACTTGAATTTACACACCTTATGCCGCAAACCAGAGCATTGTAGACCAACTGGTTACTGAGCTATAGCCTGTCAAAGATCGTCAAAAATTGACACTGGCAACCCTTGCATATAGGGAGAGAGAGAGAGAAAAAAAAATGCACCAACATTATTTTTGGTATTATAGAATGAAAGATCCTGATTTTACACACCAGAAAATGTATATATCATTCTCATGCATATGTGCTGAAGGAACTTCATGTTGAACATCCTGATGTATGTTCAATGAAAGCTTTAGGCAGGAGTTTCTTGTGGTGGCCTGAAATGGATGAAACAATTAAACAGGTTATCAAGCAATGTTCAGTATGTCAAAAAGTGAGAAGTTTGCCACCTTTAAAGCTTCTCTCAGACCATGGGGATGGCCTACACCCCCATTTCAACGAATAGGCTACATATTGATATTTTGTGAACAGGAATGTGACAAATTTCTGATACTGGTGGATACCATAGTCATTCTAAGTGGATTGTTGTACAGCCCATGCACAGTACCACAGCGCAATGCATTATGGATGAACTCAGATTAATCTTTGCAGAACATGGCCTACCAGAAATATTAGAATCAGACAATGGGCCAACATTTCAGTCAACAGTTTCAAAATTTCACCAAAATGAATGGTATCAATCACATATTGGTACCTTCTTATCATCCAACCTCTAATGGGGCAGCAGAACGTACTGTACTGTGCGTGTGGTCAAGGAAGCTTTAATTGACGGGCGCAAACACAAAAGTGTCAAACATAGACTAGCCAGGTTTCTGTTAAGTTACCGAACTACTCTACAGGGCACAACCAATCGCATTCCTGCAGAATTAATGGTAAAGAGACAACTGAGGACAAGGATTAGCATGGTAAAACCAAATTTAGCAGCAAGTGTTGACATGAAACAAGAAAAGCAAAAGCTTTATTATGATGGGAAGCATAAGAGTGAACGAATGTTCACTGGTGGAGATAAAGTTCGAGTCAAAAACAATTGTGTGAGGAAGCACAGAGATGTGGCTATTTGGAGCGGTGGAAAAAGTCCTAAGCATTAGAACCCTACTAGTGATAGTAGGTAATGCACTAAGAACAGTTCATGTGGATCATGTTATTGAAGCTCAAGACTATCAAAATTTTAACGAGGAACTTGATCCAGTGTACACTGATCAAGCACCTATGTATACTGATGATCATGATGTCAGTGATGAGTCAGAGACCACAAGCTATCTATCTATCTATATACCCCCAAGAAAAGGGAGGTAGCCGAGACAGGTCAACACACTACCAATTTACTTATCCACTCATACACATTAATTCGCATCTTAGCCCCAAAGGGGAGAAGGGACAGATCCTCACCGCACCACACCGCACGAGGGTCAACAAAACAGTGTAGTCAGTGACATCAGCAACAGGGCCCGACAGCAAAGCTGGTTTACCCGTGCCACATCATAATGGACCCATCCCCTTAACCCGCACCTGACCTGATCAGCTGACCAGACAAGATGCGGGAGAATATCCCCTCAGGGCTGCGTCATCATTTTTTCATTCACAGTTTCCCTCCATTCATTTGTGTCACGCACAGCCACTCTTCCTTGCTCAACAGACAACCCTCTCGCATCCAACGCTCTCTTCACACTGTCCATCCATCCACAAGCAATTCAGAAAAAAAAAATGTATATTAGCCATGTGAACAATTACCTGCACAAGGTAATTCTGAGTCACCGGAGAGGTGCAGACGCGTGTTGAGGAGATCTGATGAAATCGTAAAGCCTGTAAATAGGCTTGATTTTTAGTTACAGTATTTCATTATTTGAGGCAAAAATTTTTTTGGTCCCATTTAAGTTTAGTCTGTCTATCTATCTATTGCCAGACGCCTTAATCCCGTAAGGGGTGGCAACAAACAGATCGCATTCAGGTCGCCCTATCCCCCGCCATTTCACTACCATGCTCCCAGCTCACATTCCCCCTGTCATATACCTCTCCACTCCATCCCTTAATCTCATCCTTGGCTTCCCCTTCCCTCACCCTCCCTCCACCTCACTCATATACACTCTCCTAGTTAGTCTCTCAATCTCCGTCCTCTCCATATGGCCAAACCACCTCAGTGTGATTCTCCTAACGCTTCCTATCACATCTACATCCACACCACAACGATCTTTCACTTCACTTGTCAGTCAGTTTCTCCATGTAACTCCACAAGCTCCTCTCAAATAATCCACAGCTCTCATTCTTGACTTCTGTCCCTCCAACAAGGTCCAAGCTTTACCTCCATACACTAGCGTTGGTATCACAATACAGTCATGTATTATGTTTTTCACGTTCAAGACCACTTCCCTGTTTCTTATCACTGCTTTCAAGGAACCAGCAACCTTTCTTCCGTGTTGTACCCTTTCAAGCACTTCACCCTCTAAATTTCCATCCTTACTCACTACACTACCCAAGTACTTAAACGCACTCACAGTTTCCATTTCCTCCTCATCCAACCTCACTGTACATTCACTGAGTTCATTTCTCTGGAAGACCATAACTTTACTCTTCCCTACATTCACCTTTAGATTCCGTTTCTTACATACTCTCCCAAACTCATCCACAAAGCCTTGCAGTTCCCCTTCGTCTTCACTTAACAACACAGTATCATCTGTAAACAACAGTACAGGGAGTTTCCAAACACTGCCCTCTCTCATTAGGGCTGCTCCAAAATCCACTGCCCTACCCTGTATCTCTTTTATAATCCCATCCATATACAGATTGAACAACCATGGAGACATGACACATCCCTGTTTCAATGTAACCTTCAAATAGAAAAATTCACTCAGATCACTATCCACACGCACTGCAGCCTTAGCACCCTCATACATACTCTTCATGGCATTCAACAGTTTTCCATCTACTCCGTAAATTCTTAATACTTTCCACAATCCTTGTTTGTCCACCCTGTCTTATGCTTTCTCCAGATCCATGAAGGCTGCATACAGCTTCTTTCCCTTCTCTGGAAACTTTTCCACTAAAGATCTAAGAATGAATATCTTATCAACACAACTATTCCCTTCCTAAAACCTCCCTGTTCTTCTCCAACTAATTCCTCTGATATTTCCCTAACTGTTAAAAAATATCCTACCATATACTCCTCCTATTACACAGAGAAGACAAATGCCCCTATGATTACCATGTACTTATTTATTCCCATTTCCTTTGTCTATCTATCTATATACTTAGGGTGCTTCCCCCAAGAAAAGGGAGGTAGCCGAGACAGGTCAACACACTACCAATTTACTCATCCACTCATACACATTAATTCGCATCTTAGCCCTAAAGGTGAGAAGGGACAGATCCTCACTGCACCACACCGCACGAGGGTCAACTACACAGTGCAGTCAGTGACATCCGCACCAGGGCCCGACAGCAAAGCTAGTTTACCCCTGCCACATCATAATGGATCCAGCCTCTTACCCACACCTGACCTGATCAGCTGATCAGACAAAATGCAGGAGAATATCCCCTCAGGGCTGCGTCATCATTTATTCATTCACATTTTCTCTCCATTCATTTCTATCACGCACAGCCACTCTTCCTTGCTCAACAGACAACCCTCTCGCATCAACGCTCTCTTCACACTGTAAATCCATCCTATTTATGGTCTTCCTCTCAGCCTTAGACCTCTCACATCAGATCTAGTTATCTTTTTCACCAATCGCTCACTATCCATTCTCTCCATATGCCCAAACTATCACAACACCCTCTGCTCAACTCGATCAGCCATCTCCCGAACAATTCCAGTTCTCATTCACACTTCATCATTTCTCACTCAATCCACACGTGTCACTCCACACATACTCCTCAGACACCTCATCTCCTTTACATTCAAACTTTTCCCCTCTGCTACACACATATTCCATGTTTCAGCCCCATATAATGCAGTCCGTACCACAATACCCTCATACAGCCTTCTCTTTACATCCAATCTGAGTGAACGACATTTAAACACTTTTTTCATTCCTCCTAGCACCTTTCCAACTTCATTCATACTAAACTTCACTTCTGCATCTATTCTTCCGTCCACAGCAACATGTGACCCTAAATACTTAAAACACTCAACCTCCTCAAGCAAGTCACAGTTCAAAACTATATTCATCCTCCTACCATCTACTAACCTCGTACACTTTAGTTTACTCTTTTTCTCATTTATTTTCAGTTTTCTCCTTTCACACACCCTTCCAAACACCTCTACCAACTATTTTCTTTGTACACAGGAATAATAATACCTGACTTCTAATCTTCCAGGACTTTACCTTCCTCCCAGGCCGGTCTGCACATCTCCCACATACATTCTGCTACTGTCTCTTCCCCATGCTTCAGCATTTCACCACACACTCCATCAATTCCTGGGGCTTTCCCCATTTTAACTTTCTTCATTGCTTCCACAACTTCCATCCGACTGATTTCTTCCTCTACTCTCACATCCCTCCATCTCCCAACCATTCCCCAGACACTTATATTAACATTCCTTTCATTCCCTATGTTCAACAATTCGTTAAATTGTTGTCTCCATCTACTCACTTTTTCACCCTTCTCCACTAGCAATCTGCCCTTTTTATCTTTCACTCCCCGACTAACTTCTTTGTCACTCTGTGTAACTCTCTTTACCTCTTTCCGGAACATTTTCTTACATTCTCTCCATTTTACACTCAAATTCCTTCCAAATTCCTCATCCACTCTTTTCTTACTCTCTCTTACTAATCTTTTCACCTCTCTCTTCCCCTCTACATACAACTCTTTATTCTGTCTTTCAACTTCTTCCACGCCCTTGTTCCTCATCCACTCGCTATAAGCTTTCTTCTTTTGTGCCACAGCCTCTCTCACCTCTTCATTCCACCATGCTGTTCCCTGCACCCCGATTCGTCTTCACTTCACCCCACACACCACCTCACATACTGTACAGATTTCTTCTGTGAATATCTTGCACACACATTCCTCGTCCCCCATCTGCTTTACCCAATCGTTCCTCCACTTTCCTCTTTTATTCTGCCCTTTTTCTATCCTCTTGTAACCTTTCCACCCTCCTTGTATGAACTGCTTCCTCCTGTCCTTCCCTTCTTCTGTTTCTCCATTTCGTTTGGACACTGATTCTGACCATCACCATGTGGTGGTCAGAAAGTCCACTCCCCCAGCTTCTATATACTCTTGCATCTATTACGCACCTTCTCAGACTGTCATCCACACACACGTAATCAATCATTGCCTTCCATTCATTCAGTTCACCATTCACCCTTCTCATCACTCACTGCATCCTCCTTCACATTCACTACTTTTCAATTTATATCTCCAATCAAAAACACTCTCTTATTCCTTTCAGTGTTCTCCATGCACACTTCTACATTTGTCCAGAAGTCTTCTCACACTCTGCTTGCACAATCTTGCACTGGCACATGTATGCATACAGTCGTCCCCATTTGTAGTCCAACTTTCATCCTTACCCATACAATCCTTGAGCCAATTGACCCATATTGTCTTATATTTCTCCTTCCATCTGTTACTCACAATAATACACACTCCCTCTTTTGCTCTGTCATTCTCACCTACTCCCACACATACACCTCATCCATACTCCCATTCTGTCACACTCTCACTTCTCCATTTAGTTTCAGTTAACCCACATACATCCACTTTTACACCCTGAGGCACCAGGAAAATCTCTCTCTCTTTCACCTTATCATTTGCACCCCTTACATTCCATGTAGCTATCCGTACCATGTCCTTTGTTCAATCCTCAGTCGTCACCTTTTGGTCAGTCCTGGTCTGAGCCTTCTTGTTCGTATTTTTAGTTAGTTGTTTTCCGGGGGGGGGGGCACTACCCCTCTGCCAACCCACTTGATGTCACGTAAGGAGCACGTGTTGGTTGGTAAAATACGAGCAGAAGGGGGGGAGATGCAGTAAAACAAATCACACAAGCCCCGCCATCCGAGCTGAGACAGAAAACGTTAGGGAGGCAGACGACACTAGCCCCCCAACCCGAGAAGGAACCAATGGAGAGGCAAGTAAGGCACGGAGAGTTTCCAGGCCGGACCAGCCTACCTGTACCACTACCATATGTCCCTCTCATTCCCAACCAATGCTGCACCAGGTATGCAGTGGAAATCTCCTTGGCTCTGGCCGGAGCAGCCCTCATCAGGTGATAGGCAGGATTGTCCTCACAATCCTGCGTAGTACCGCAGCACAGGCCACTGTCTGTGCCGGGTCAGAAGAAGAGCAGGCCATCGTCCACTCCTCACCTACCATCCCTTGCAGGGTCGCGACACAGGCCCTCGTCCGTGTCAGTTCTGAGGTAGGGCAGGCCATCATCCGCCCCTCAGTGGCCACCTCTTGTAGGGACGCGACACAGGCCACTGTCCGTGTCGGGTTCGAGGCTGAGCCGGCCATCATCAGCTCTTCACCTACAGGAAGTTCACTCCCCTCTCCAGGGAGCAGGGTAGAGCAGGCCACCACCTGCTCTTTCCCTGTAGTCCTAAGAGACAGGGGAACCGCCGTGCTGCCATCAGGCCGCACGGGGGAGGTAGAGCAGGCCATCGTCAGCCTCTCACTCTCTGTCTCTAGGGCGTTTCTTGAAGGGGACGTCCCTTGCCCGGCCCACCACCCATCCTGTGGCTGGGTGGGAAATCTCCTCTCTCCCCACAGAGGTGATCCCCTGGAGGACCTGCTAGTGGTGGAGTGTTGACGAGGCCCTCTTGGCAGTCCCAGAGCCCTCGCCCTACAATCAGCCTCCCAAGGACGTTCCAGCCTTGTGCAGTCCCGACCAAGACGTCACCGCAGTCCTGTCCTGATGGTGACACCCACTGCCCGAGGTTGCTGCAGCCCCACCCTGACGGCGACTTCCCCCACCAGGAGTTGCCGTAGTCCTACACTGACAGCAGCCCAACGCACGAGGGACCACAGCCCCCAGTCACCCAGGGGCATACCAAGGGCCCCAGGGTGAGACATACCTGATTCAAGGGATCGGGCCTCCACTCCCAGAAGTCGGCGCCATCAGGCACACCCACTCTCCCTCTTTGACCTTAGTCCAGAGGCCCAGACACCAAGTTGGGGCCCGAAGAGAAGTGGGTCTCCTGCTACATCGCCCAGTGATACTACTCGGGGAACCCGGCCCACGACGAAAGCCCTGTGCCTCCTACGAGAGGAACAGTGACAAGTGACTTATTTCCCACCTGACCTGTCAGTGTGATTCACCCAAGAAAACTCAGAGACTAGTTCGTCCTAGTGTAAAAGTGCCATGTCCTGTAATGTGAATTCAGTGCCCAGGTTATCATATAAGTGACTCCTTCTATATTACAACTTCAGTGTCAGAATCTTGTTATAAATATTTGTGCTGAACCATAACTACACTGTACATTCTGAAGTCCTGTTGTAAGTGATTTGTGCTTTTAACATTCCCATGTTCAAATATACCTGTATTGTACAATCTTTTTTTTTTTTAAAGCAAGGAAGAAGGAACCAAAGGCCATGGGCCCGCATAACTGTTCCTTCCAAGAAAAAGCAAAAACAATACAAAAGAGCCAAATTCAAGATCCGTTCATTTCGAGATGCCTGGACACACTGCGTTTGAAAGACTGGAGATCATAGGAAGTAGTAAATACAGACAGAGGAAGACAGTTCCAGAGTTGACCAGTTGCATAAATGAAGGACTGGGAGTATCGGTTAACTCTTGCATTAGAGAGTTGGAGTTTGTTGCGGGACGGGTACTACGTACCCGTTGTAGAGGTGGAGGGATGCAAGCAGACAGTTCAGAGGAACAGTGACCGTTGAAGTAGCGATAGAAGAGAGATAAAGATGCAACAGTTCGGCGAAGAGACAAAGGTTGAAGGGAATCAGTAAGAGAAGGAGAGCTAATGAGACAAAAAGCTTTTGACTCCACCCTATTGAGAAGAGCTGCATGTGTGGAGCCTCCCCACACATGAGAGTTGTACTCTATACACGGGCAAATAAAACCCGTGTACAAAGTCAACAGCTGTGCAGGGGTAAAGAAAGTTCGGAATATTGTATCATGCTCTGGAGTTGTGAATTTGGTTAATATATGTTTGTCAGTTTGGTCGCCAAGTTTTTATGCCCTGTTCTATTAGTTGTATGCATTTACCTGGTCTTGCCAAGAACCCTAGCATAAGCATACGTGTTCGAGGAGCAAGGAGGTGACCCTTGAAAACGTAGCATAAAACTGGTGGCTTGTGGTGGTTCTTGATCCAGTCAGCAGCAACAAAGAACAAGGGAAGTTTAGCAAAATGGCGGCCAAACTACATGTTTCACTACCAAAATTCGACCCAGAGAAATATGATAACACCACATACAGGGAAATGGTTAAACCAATATTGGACATTGGTTTCGACAATGACTAACAGAAAATAGCAGTGACTCTTCGCCACTTGAACAAAGTAGTGACAAATATCGCACCAAAAATCGTCCTCGAGTTACCATGGGCGAACTTTGTGAAAATTGTGACAGAGGTAATTACCCCCTCCTTAGGATCAGTTGTAGCCTTATCACAACACGACTCCCTCACCTTTGATGGATACCTGGACAACACAATGATCCAGGCAAGGCAACTCGCCACTGCCGCATACCCTGGCCCAGATGCGAAAATCTGGGACCATCATCTGTTTAATAATTATCTACGTATACTTCTGGGCACAGTGAAAGAACGCTTCACCATTCACGACCGAATGGGAGACCTAGATAAAAATATCCAGCTGATCCGATGTCTCCTTGCCACCCACTGCATCCCACAACACATCAGTGCCATCAACAAGTTTCCCACAAAGGGACCCACACCACCCTCCAAACCACAGACTCCCCCAGCACCACCGAGGCCCTCGACTATTCCCACTATACCAAAGGCATACCCAACCAAAAAGCACCCCAACGAAAAATAAAACAATAACTTAATAGCAATAAACCTGTGGGAATTTTCAGCTTGCAGTCACAAATGTTCTCTACATGACATCTGCGAGCAGCTCAAAGCACCCAGACGAAGAGCCAGTGTCAAAGGGCGCTGCAAGGTATCGTCAGTAGAAACGGAAGACACCAAAGATGGCATTCCACCCTCTGACAGCACAGCACCGACCCCGAACCCGGGAAGGGCGACGAAATACCGGAGGAAGAATATGACATCCTGCTGCATTTTTAGGCCTGTCTCCGTAGCTGCTCAGGGTGTGGGGGTCACCTCTCACAAATTCGGCCCCCCAGTCTACGACAAGATGAGGCTGAATGGGGTCAAGACAAGGCTACTGGTTGACACGGAAGCAGTCAGATCATGCCTCTACAAATACTTTTACTATCGTCATAAATCAGCTTTCGGCCCTCTTCTCCCCACTTCAGCCCACCTTGTGGACACAGGGGACGGCCCCCTGCCTATCCGAGGGGAAACACGGGCTTTACGAGCCGACACCCATCAACAAGCTTCGACTCAACACCGATTTATAATATTTGACTCCTCGTGCCGTGCTTACGATAGCTACCTGGGTTTGGACCTTCTTCAAAAGCTACACACTAGCATAGACTGACACAGGAGACATCTGTACTTCCAACAACCCCCAGACCCACCTCAGCCACTCTGCACGTGCAACACTACCTCTTTCCCACCCATCGCACCACTGGCCCGCCCCCCTACACCTCCCACCCACCCCACTTTCCCTGCTACCATCGCTTCCACCCTGACCATCCCATGAGGCCTAGCTCCAGCCCAATAAGCCGTCCGGACCCACAATCCTATTCTTCCTTGACATACTGTTGGGAGCACTCTCCTCCTGTTCCCCACCTTTCTCCCACCACATATGGGGGCAGTAAAGATCGCCAACCTGTTCACCACCTGACTCACCCTCCTAAAGGGGTTGGTTGTCAGAGAAATGGAAGAGGCCGAGCCTTGTGCAACACCCTCTCCCTCATCCCCTCTCCCTTTCCCCCCTGCCTGGCCACCTCTCCCCACACCAGACCAAGACTCTCCAAGAAGTACTCCTGGATTTTCAAGACCTATTTGCATCAGGACCCGCGGACATTGGCCACACCACTTACCTGACACACGAAATCCACACAAATGGACCACCCATCCAACAACCATCTCATCGAAAAAAAATGACCCAACAGGCAAAAGAAGACTGGAAGGTCCAGGAAATGCTCGTTACCGGCATTATATCACCTTGCACCAGCTCGTGGTCCTCCCCGATTGTGTTAGTCAAGAAAATGGATGGCGAGCTGCGATTTTGTGTGGTTTACCGACGACCAAATGACGTGACCACGAAAGATGCCACCCCACTTCCCAGGATCGATGATTCCCTTGACTCCCTCCATGGGACCACTTGGTTTCCCACCTTGGACCTCCAGTCTGGTTATTGGCAGGTTCTCGTAAATCCAGATGACCAGGGCAAAATGGCCTTCTCGACAAGCAATGGGAAGCATTATCAATTTAACATCCTCCCATTCGGACTCTGCAACGCACTGGCCACCTCCCACGTAATGGAAACTGTCCTCAGTGGCCTCATCTGGGAAGTCTGCTTGGCCTACCTTGATGACGTAATCGTTTTTAGCAGAACTTGGGCCGAACACCTCCACCGCCTTAAACAAGTGTTCATGCGCATTCGCCAATCAGGACTAAAACTCAAACCTAAGTGCGTTCTAGCTGCCTGATCTGTGGCCTTCCTGGGCCACATCATCTCAGGAGATGGCACCTCCCCTGACCTCGACAAGCTGCGTGCCATCGCAGACCTACCCCTGGCACGAGATGCACACCAAGTACACGCCTTCCTGGGACTCACATCATACTATAGGCGCTTCATAAAAGGGTTTGCCCACATCGCTAAACCCTTACACGACATGACCAAAAAAGGCGAACCTTTCATGTGGAATGACGAGTGGATCTCTGCTTTCAACACCCTCAAAAACAAATTAACCTCCGCCCCGATCGTCGCCTTCCCTGATTACAACCTTCTCTTCCGGTTGTACACAGATGTATATCTGATAGCCATAGGTGCCGTCCCTGCACAGGTACAAGAGGGGCAAGAACATATTACCATCTGTGCCAGCTGCACCCTCAACCAAGTAAAAAGGAATTACGCTGCCACGAAAAGGGATTGCCTAGGAATCATATGGGCCCTCAAACATTTCCCGGCCTACCTCTCAGGCACCCAACTCACCATCATCACAGACCACCAATCCCTTCAGTGGCTACACCAGTCTACAACACACAATGCCCAGCTAATTCGATAGTGAGAAACCCTAGAAGACTTCAATAATGAAATAGCATATCACCCTGGCAAATTACACACCAACACAGATGCCCTGTCTCGCCTTCCCATACAATCCATCCTCACCCAGCCCAACCTCCTCCAACAATGGCAAGCAAAGGATCGCCCCTCATGGATACCACCCCAAGTATTCACCAAGTTACATTGACAGGGAGACCATTTGTACACATAGTCCGGCAACATAGTGTTTGACCCAGACACAGCCCTCGACGCCATGACCCACCTACACTCCGACAATGGCATCCACCTGGGCATTAAAAAGCTCTATTGGACACCCAACCCCACCACCATATCCAAGCAAGTTATACAAGCCTGTCGGGAGTGCAACCTAGCAAAAGATGTCACCAACACCGCAGGCCCATCAGGGAGAATCACAGCCCACAAACCTTGGCAACTAGTATCCGTCAACGTTATCGGACCCCAACCACCCAAATCTGGTAAAAATACATCATCACGTTCGTCGATTTGTATTCTAAGTTCCTGATCCCCTGTCCCACCAAAGAACACAATGCCATCAGTAGAGTCGATGCCCTCGTCCGTCATGTCTTCCCGTATTTCGGCATTCCACAGGCCATTCACTCTGACAACGCCCCCGAATTCACCGACCACGTATGGGAAGAGCTATCTAACATCTTTGGCTACAAAATATCCCACTCATCCCCCTACTGGCCCCAGGGAAAGGGCATGTGTGAAAGAAATCACTGTACACTCCTTAACCAAATACAGGCGAAAATTCAAGAAACAAAAGACGAGGACTGGCCTGCCCATGTAAAAATCGACCAGTGGGGAATAAACACCTGCCCCCGGGAAGACGGCATCACCCCACGCGAGAGGGTTTTCATTGCGACACCACCTCCAAACCCCTCCTCTCCCCCGACATCCGATCCCCTCCTTCACCTAAAGAGACGACTACATCACCTCCAACAACACCAAGACCAACAACCAGACATCACCCCCACCAACCCCTACAAACCAGGAGACTTGGTCATAGTCGCCCAGCTCCCCACCCCGAACAAAATCTCTCCCTGCTTAACGGGGCCCTGCACAATCCCCAACATCCCCAACCCGTACAAAGTCACAATCAACTACCACAACACACATCGCACCTACAGTAATTGACACGTGCGGCTGCACAAAGTAACGTCTTCCCCACCCAACCCAACCCCCAAAACACCCCAAACAACAGATCACCACTCGCCACCCGACTCCTTTCAATACTTCTCATCCTCCTTTACCTCCTCACCCCCTCACCCCCACCTCCTCCTTCCCACCCCCTGGCACCTCATCTTCATCCTCGCCCACGCATACCTCATCACCGGATGCATCTCTCTTCGCCACGCCACCCACCGAGCCACCAAGCCCCGCAACACCAAGATCACTGCCAAGCCACCTTCCTTCCTCCCCACCTACACAAAAAGCACACACCTCTACCCCTTTCCCACCTCACTCACCCTCTACTCGCACCTCGCCTCCAGCCCATCTCTCAGGCAAAACCACTGCCTTACCACCACCCTCAACCTCCTGCACCTCACCACCGAAAAATTCGCTTTCCACCACTCCCACACTGCATTCGCACTCATCACCAACCCCGCTCCTAACTACAACCACAACCTACTCCGGCCATCTCTCACGCCAACCTGCACGAAACATATCCACACCCACACCCACCACATCGCCCACCACAAGCAAACCGCCCACACCGACACCCAACACAACCCCATCACCATCCCTATACACCAAGCCCGGTGGAAGATTCCACCCCGCCAAATCCCCAGGGGAATGATGTCCACGCCCCCATCACCGGGCATAATAGACGACCAGCATCGCCACTAGCAAGCATTCAGCCAGGAATCACCACACTGTCCACCATGCGAATACAACGAGTGACCTGGCTCCCACCTCACGGTCGGCACCACCAAGTATGGGGCACCCAGAGTCACTTCCGACTCCTCCACAACACACACCACACTTCCACACTCCGCATGGCAAACACGCCTCACCAACCAACAAACCTCACCACACTACACTGGACTGCTTTCCTGCAGTGCCTCACACCCACACAAAAAACCACCCTCACAGACACATACCACCTCCACCCACGAGGACTTGACTTTTCC
>JAGKTI010015895.1:719-13474 GCA_018397915.1 Birgus latro
TACTCATCTATCTATCTATAAGAGAGAGAGAGAGAGAGAGAGAGAGAGAGAGAGAGGATAACTGGTTTAACCTTTCAGTGCGATGACCCGCAACTGTTGTTCTAGTATCCCCTAACTCTCAGCTCAGCCTGGGAAAATCTCTTGTCGTGAAGGTTTCAGGACATCCATTATTGACATTAGTACGATAATGATTTCTTAAAATTTTTGTTTAGTCCAAATAATTTTACTCAGGTTTTGGATCTGTATTTCTGAATATATTGCAAAAGAAAGCTTAAAAAATATATGCCGCAAAGTAAATGGAGTAATATTCTGGCGTTACCGTGAGCGAGACGTACCTACATCGCCACTCTCACCACCCTTCCACGCACTCACATCACCCCACACAAGCACCCAAGCTCGTATTCTCGGCGAGTAAGGAAGCTCCCTAACACCTCTTCCTTACTTATTATTTTTGGATACGGCTGGCAATTATCGTTTTGTATGCGCTTTATGTAGAGTATGGTGATACTAAAAAAAAAGTATTTAAGCAGAACGGAAGAGGACGGCAAGGGGTGTTGAGTAAAATAAATCGTTTAGGAAGAGATGATAGGGAGCTTCCTTAACAGGCGAGAATTCGGGTCCCTAATTTTGTTATACATAAAACCGGGGTGTACAGTCGCTCAAAGAAGTGAAGACCCGATTCCCAGTACCTTTCGCTCAGAAAGTGGTATCTGGCAACTGTCACAGCCATGATATATTTTCTATATTGCACACCGGAAAGAGAAGTATTTGGGTAAACAACACCAAAAAGTAATATATTAGTGTTTTTACCGTGTATATTTCGCATTACGGAAGAGGAAACCACAGTACACTAAAGTTGAGGCTTAGCAGTACGAAAGAATGTGAAACGCACTCCCTATCGCTCAACGGTTTCAGGGTTAAAATGCGGAGAAACTCTCATAATACTTATTTTCCATTCAAAATCAACAATACTGAAGGAAATATGTCCCACAAAATAAAACCCGCAGATAATCGTAATGTCGAAATCATTAGTGCCATCAAAACAGAAAAATAAACATCTAAAGATATATTATTATTCACATTTAATTATCTATGCGGGATGATATTCACGGGGGTAAATCCGAAGTGCTGAAAGCAAGATGGATCGTCAACAAGAAACTACAGCCTATTGGTGCAAGCAGATTGCTCTTTATTTAGCAAATATTCCAGTAAGACAGATATACTGGCACTTTGACAGTTAACAGATAAGCTAAATAGAGGTAGACAATAGGAAATTTGCTACTGGAGCCCCTCGTAGCACAAGACTAAGACGGATTAATACATGTGCCCAAGAACAACCACTTACCACTTGTGTTGCTATCAAGAAGCAAATTAATCTGCCGGCATTCAGTGACGTTAGTGAAACAGTGCAATCATAAGTGGAAAACTGGTCATTTTTATTCACACGAAATTCCAACATGTTATAAAACATGTAGGGCCGTTGCATGGAAGAACTAAAGAGGGAGGGGTTGATAGTCAAAAGCATGAATGCGACAATGAATTAAAACCAAAAAGGATTATTATTAAAAATAAGGGGGAGGGGGGAACAGTGACAAAGGTCGAGTCATCCTCTCCCTCCCTTGGCGTGGTAATGACTGACTGTCACGGAAGGTCTACCGTGCACTGTTACCAAAGAAAAAATTATTGAAATCTGCTAAATTAGTCTCAGCTGCGGTAAAAATCCGCCAGACTGAGGGAAATTAACGGGGAAAAAATGGGCAAGACCTAAAAAAAAAAATGGGCAAGACCTAAAAAAATGGGCAAGATCTAAAAAAAAAAAAAGCTAGAGAAATGTAATAATTTTATACCAGCTAGACTGCTTTTGAAGTCTCTAAATTTAGCGGGAAAATCGCTTCATTGGTAACTGCTGGCATGAGTCTTGAAAACGTGCCAGATGTCACTATTTATTTATTTTTTGGTTGATCTAGTGGAAAAAAAAAAGACTAAACTTAACGCAAGATTATTTTGTTTTACTCCTTAAATAATGTTTGCAGGACAGGCAAAGACTGTTTTCGTCTCCTAAATAAACATTGCCAGACGCAGGGAGTTTTGTCCGAAACTTAATGAAAGCGAATCATCACTTCTTTGGGCGATTGTACACAAGCCAGCGTCTGACAGTCACATAATTATGAAACCCTTGTGTGAAAGTAAAGCGTAATTTGCTTCTCCCCTTCATGGTCGAATCCACGAACAAGGCTTGTGAACTAACTACAAACAATCGCACGAATAACCATCAGGAATGAGAGGTTTTTATGTACCTTCCCTCTCTCAGACTGAAGAATACAACTACAAATTTATTTCTCAGGGATCCTTGTATATAAGAAGCGTGGTTTTGGCCCAGACACACAAATATACAAGGCGCGGGGTGCTGCATGTGCACCACACACCCTCAAGATCCTCTTGTCAGCTGTGCACAGAAAATGGTGAAGGAATGGAACGCCTCAGTGTGGATGACGAGGAGAGAGGTTTGCATGTGTATTGATTCTCTCTCTCTTTCCCTCTCTCTCTTTGCCCGTGTATGTGTGTGTGTGTGTGTGTGTGTGTGTGTGTGTGTGTGTGAGAGAGAGAGAGAGAGAGAGAGAGAGAGAGAGAGAGAGAGAGAGGAGTCATGGATACATTCTCCAGCTCAAAGATAAAATACACAAACATTCACATAAGAAGCAAAAAATGATAAGAGGAGCTACTTAAGCCTTAGTGTGGTATTCTTGTTGGTTGAGGAAGTTCCCTAACACCTTTCCCTAAGCTGCTTTCTGTTTTATAAATCCTTCCATTATCACTATATTGTGCATAAATAACGTACAAAAGGATGTTAACCATCCATAACCAGAAATAATCACCAAGGGAGGGTGTTAGGGACACTCCTTAACCATCGAGAACACGAACCTTTGAGACAACATACAGTACTCTTAGGGATTTTAAGTCTCTTCAAATTACATACGTTCACGATTTTCTTTTTATGAATATTGTCTTTTTGTGGACTTAGGAAGCAGCTTATTTCTCATAGCTCAAGGACAGAATGAGTCAAAACCGTGGCTCTGCATCCTTTCCACTGCACTTCGTCATGACTTGCACCGTATACTAGTGTCGGTCTCTTGGTATACATCAGCAGTGAGGATGAAGAGAGGGCAGTTTTAAGCCAAGTTAGAGTAAAAAGGGAATAGCATCTCACTGGTATATTATTTTTTGCATAATACACTTTAATATTCTCTTGCATGTTAGTTTTTTTTTCTTTTAGTATCGAGAGTGTTCACAGATAAGTAAGATGATCCTAACATATCATACAGTATGAGGAAAGAAACAGGTAATGAGATACAAAGGAACAGAAGAACACGTGGAAGTTCCAAGTTATCACGCTGTTCTCTCATTATGCTTATTTTCCTTTAACTTGGCCTAAAACTGCCATCTCTCCATATTGATTGCCGAATTGCAACAATTGATCAACACTTGAATATGCCGCTAGTCACGAAGCAGTGCTATGGGTAGGATGTAGAGCCGTAGCAACGTCTTTTTCTGCCACTATTGTATGTAGAAGAAGCTGCAAAAGAACAAATCTCTGGGAGAACTTAGAGTTAGAACAGTACAGCAGCTGTTTCATCTGCCATCATCTCAGCGCAAGAGTGAGACTGTCAGGTGTCATATGTGTTAACTAGTCGTTGTTCGCACCCACTCTCACTGTCAGTCACAGGTTTGAGCATTTTATATATAATATAGATTACTTGCTTTAGTTCATTGACTATTAACTTTCGCCACATTTTGGAGGGTTATTAATGTATGTGAAATGAAATGGATTGAGGCGTGAGATATAGTGTGAAAAGGATAATGAATAAGAGTATAGATAAAGACGAATTGTTAGAGAGGGAGATGATAACCAAACGTGGTTAAAATCAGATAACAACTGTTTGAGTTATTTTTAGTAATACAGACAGACACAGGTCGGGTAATATATAATATCCGATGTTGTCTTGCAAGCGCGGGTGAAACAGTTTTTATTTAAAGCACTGTGTACTGTACTCAATGAAGTCAAATTACATTCTGCTTTTCATCCTGACTGCCATCAGTTGAACCTATTCACATCAGATGACGGCTGTAGGACAGAAGTGGTTAGTTTCCATTTAAAACCAACCTGCATTTCCATCACTCCTACATTCAATATCCAGTCATTCACCCAAGGTCCACTACCACCATCGTCACTACCTGCTGTGCTTTGATGTATTGGGTCATTTGTCACAGGTTGGCCTCACAGGTTCGTGGAGGTGGTGGTGGGTTTGGTAGAGACGAGAGTACAAGAGGGACTAGAGTTTACTGTATGGTAGTGATAATGGGAATTTGTCATTCACTGCATATACAGGGTGACCAAGAGCCCTCCACCACAGACTCATATGGTAGTATCTTATATGCAGCTGGACGGCTCAGTCGGCTCGTGTGGGTGTGGTTGTGGCAGTTAGAGTAGGAAATGAATAAATGATGGTGAGTAGATTCTGTGACAGTCGGCCTTACAACACACGAAAAATAACCCGACGGAGAGGAAGTGAGGTGTTATAATTATATGGGCCACCCTCTATATGTGCTTATTTCTCACAGCACGCATTTACCATTTTCATCACCCTTCCACCCTCATTTCTCTGCCCTCCACTCTTCCACCCTCAATTACCCTGCCCTCCACTCTTCCACCCTCAATTACCCTGCCCTCCACTCTTCCACCCTCAATTACCCTGCACTCCACCCATCCACCTTCACTGCCGTGTCTCCACCCATCCACCTTCACTACCCTGTCCTCCACCTATCCACCTTCACTGCCCTGTCCTCCACCCATCCACCATCACTACCCTGTCCTCCACCCATCCGCCTTCACTGCCCTGTCCTCCACCCATCCACCTTCACTACCCTATCCTCCACCCATCCACCATCACTACCCTGTCCTCCACCCATCCGCCTTCACTGCCCTCTCCTCGACCCATCCATCCTCACTGTCCTCTCTGTGTTCCTACACCCTCATTGCCCTGTCCTCCAGTCTCAATTCTCATTGCCTCCCCCTTGCACCCTCCACCGCCCTCTTCACCACCCTCACTACCCTGTCTTCCACCCTCACTGGCCCCTTCTCCACCTTTCCCCCCCCCATTCTAACACCCTCACCACCCTCTCCTCCGGCCTCATTGCCCTGTCCTGAACCCTTCCACCGTCGTCTCTTTCTCCTCGACTCAGCAATGGACCTGAATTTCACTAACAAAAGACACCTTCGCTGTTGTACAAAATTGATTACACTTTTTTGGGACGTAATTAACATGACAGCATAACAATCCACTCTCAAAAGGCTGACTCTTCCAGTGACATTCTCTTTTCGTAATAATGTGACTGTTGATGAAGCTTCATCATCTTTCAACAAAATGCCTGATGCGATTTTGTGAATTTAATGAATGTTGCAATGGTTTTAGCTTCCAATAAAGTCTCCTCTCTCTCTCTCTCTCTCTCTCTCTCTCTCTCTCTCTCTCTCTCTCTCTCTCTCTCACTATTGTTTTTCTTTTACTTCCTTCCTCTGTAACTCTCTCCCTCGTACAGATAACAGATTATACTGTATATGTTTGCGGAAATCAGTCGTGAACAAAACCATTTGAGGAGACTGTTTATATTTACCTATTAATGAAACAACTTTTTATGTACAGTTATACCTATTGCTAACCACACTCTCTCCCAAATGAGATAGGCATTAGTGCATTAGCAGTCATTACTCCCGCCTGTATTTTACGATGATTAAAATGAAATGTGGTGCTACTTCACTTCTCACGAATTTTTACCTGGGAGGAATTCTATTACAAAATTATATACATAAGTTAAACTGGCACACAACATTTTTAGTGTGGGTGTTGGACCACTTTTCAGAGCAGCCAACACGCCCTTTTATGTTGCGCTTTTGTACTCAGTATTTCTGTCTAACCCATTCGGTCCGCGGGGTCTTCTTAACCTAGATCAAAATAATCATGTGGTGGCAGGAGGAACAGCATTTCATAGTCCACTGAACGACGGAGGTACGTGGCAACCCACGGTAACATATGGCTGTCTTTAACGATGCGAAAAGTGACTATCATGATGAGACAGAGCCATCTATTCTCACTTTCACCTGCCCACATCACATCAGTAAAACTCGATCTGAAACAAAAGGGACCAGTTAATCAACATAAGATTTGACGTGTAAGATGTCAAAAGGCTACATAAGCATTTTATATTGGTGGCATCATTGCATGGGTTCTCATTTCGTCTGTGCAAGGGGGGTGGGTGGGAGCTAAGGTGGTTGAACACCCTCAGTTACACAGTGTCACTGTAGAGGCCCCAAGCGACATCACCAGCATCAGGTTCATGTATGATTCATCATAATGTGTTTTTCTTAATTATTAATACCTTCACCAGAGATGCTGGACGGAGGTTGCACTCAGTCGTGTGTTTGCCTGTTTGTGTACAAGATATCTCAAAGAGTTGTTTTCGGATATCAATTAAATCTGGTATATAAGTTGGTCAATAAGTCATGAAAGGGTTTATTCGATTTTATGGTGGGTTCGATCTGGATGATGGAATAAATAATAAATTGATTTGTACTGGCGGAGTATGCACTAACTGATCCTGTGTAAAAAGAAAGACTAAGACCGTCAAATTAACCCGAGGTGCCCCGTCGACGTATGGGGAACGTCGCAACATTTTGTCACAGCTAGACCCATCGACATACCCGTACGTTGCGCAATTACAAGGTCAGTCATTTGCACAATTTTCAAGTTTCATGGGGGATTTTTGGTAGGCCTATGTGGGAGACCTTCCTCTACCTGCTGCCAAGTGGGGATACTGCCTGGCCCTACCTGCCCCCCCTCCCACCCTCCCCCCACACTCGGCAATTCACTTGTTAGCAGTGACCTGGCCAGTAAAGATATGTTGCCCCACGGTCTCTCCAATGACGAAATTCACGGTGAAAGTGATTCCTGAGGTGGAGGACAAAGACATAAAGAAGCTAGAGCAAGAAACACACAGAAGTGATGAGGTGGTAGTGTCATAAAGGAAGGTGCCATATGTGGATGTGTTTGGTGACTGAACAATGCTTCTATTGCCTATGTAATTGTGTGAAAATCAATATAGTCTTGTACTACACATAAATTCGTACCAAATAAATAAATAACTACGTAATTCAAAGTGGCTTGAATTAGTTTACCCTCCCATAGTTCATTTTCTTTGAGGCCAGATACCCTGAGAGAGAACAAAAGGTTAGGATGACTCATCACCTGTAGCACCATTTATAGGCTCAGGAGGGCAATTTCTCTATGAATTCTCGATGTTTCTCACCAAAAGCGAAGGTTTGAGCCAAAAAGAAAAAATCCGAAATTGTTCGGTACTGGGAGGCATTGAAGGTAGGAAATCGGTCGGGACATGACGGGTTAACTAAGTCAGATCGTAAAAGTATTAATTTGGTGGGAAAAAGGAATTACAGCAGTAAATCATAATTTTTATAGATCTGTCCTGAGCTGGATACAATAATCTGACAAAGGCAAAACACATGCAAAAAGCCTCATCGTACCGGAGGAATTACAAGCATTTTTATTGCAACTCTTATTGACCGTAGAGTACCGAATAAGGAAACAGAGACGAAATGAATAAACTTGTTGGGTATAAAACGTGGAGACTGATGTGACGGGAGGCAATACCCCTGCCCAGAGCCATCTCCCTTAGCTGTAATTCTGCAGACTGTATTTAAAATTTCATCACGTGAGGTCTCCAGTAAATTGAATAAAAATGTCTGACGATTATAGGAAGAGCTATTTTTAAAAACCAACCTTTCATTACTTTGAACAGGGTAATATGCGATCAAGTGTTGACACTATTAGTTTTTCAATGCCACACTTGACAAGAAATTGTATCAGTCAGTACGTAGTCTCATGTGACTCATCATCTTCCTCTGATTTCCTGACCTGAAAATACTAAACAGGACTTATTAGATTACACCAGATATATTTCCTCACATTTCCTAAAAATAATACTCCTCTTGTATTAATTTTAGGTCTAGGGCTTGGGGCCTAGTAGGTTAATAATGACTTTGCTTTTTGCTCACTCACAAAAATTACTTTCACCAAATCTCTCGGTGTGCTCTGATTAGAATCAGAAATCAGAAATTCAGAGTTTCTTTCGTGGATCAGGGTATTGCATTAGTTTGACTCAGATTCAGTCAAAAATTTTCATTAAAAGCAAAGCAGAAAGTATTATTTGTTTTGAAAAGGCAAAACCTGGTTGCTCTCAGCAATCGTCGGAAAGTACTGCAACGTTACTCACGCAACCTTAGACCATTACTTCTTGTGGAGCTGGCTGTTACACTAACCTGTCTTATAAATAATCATTCCTCGATTTACGGAAAAATTATTGGGAATTACGAGTTGTCTATGAAATGAAAATAATTTAGCATTTTTATGCACTTTCCAGATTGGTGTTTGTCTTTCTTGTAACTTCAAAATTGGCTGAGATATCCAAAAAAGTTCGCTACCGTACTACACAGTTTTCCTCCCTACCCCTGCCCCCATTTCTTGGTGATGCAATAAATCTTTTGCTCGGGTACATATGTCGGGAGTCCAAACTGTGACTAAATTTGTTTTATGAGTGAGCAAAGTGAGCAAGAACAATTAACTACTCAGAAGAGAAAAGGTCTGAATTCTTCTCACGGTACCTCTTTCTTTTTTCTCCCCCCCCCCCCTCTCTCTCTTTGTTATCTGATTATGTTCAAGAGACTTTTATTTGCTTTATGGGAGTCTCCTAGTGGTGGCGGGGATAATTTGTATCTCAGTCATGGAGGTTATGTTTCTGTCCGTGTTGGTGTACCTGTTTCTTAGCAGGATTACTCAAAAAAGTTTTGAACAGATTTTTCCAAATTTTTTTTTTTTTTGGAGGGGTAGGGTATGGCCCGAGGAACAATCCAAATGATTTTGGTGGTAATCCGGATCATCATCCGGATCCAGGATTTTGTTTTGTTCGTTTGTTCACACGATATCTCCAAATGTTCTCAATGAAATTAAATAAAATTTTGTGGAAGAGTGGGTTATGGGCGAAGAAAGAAGTGATAAATTTTTCAGGCGGATCCGGATACGGATCCCGCAATGGCATTGAAGGAGGTATGCACTCTCTGAGTGCTTAGTAGTCTAGTTGTGTTGTGGTAAAACCAAGCCATTGACTTTGCACAGGAGTCAGCTGCTCTTATTTTCTTTAGATGCTGACTACTATCTCAGGATCTTAGTTTGTCAGCAGTTATGTCAACAAGTACAGGACCGAGCTGTGAGTAAAGCGTAGACCACGATGTAGTGCACTACTCTCTCTCTCTCTCCAACTTGACCTAAAATTGCCATCTCTCCATCTTGATTGGCTAGTCACGTTGCAGTGCTATGAGAGGAATGTACAGCCGTAATACTGTCTTTTGGTGTCACTTAGCTGCATGTAATAAGTTGCTAAAGGACGAAAATCCGGACCAAGTTACGGTGAAAGAACTTTTGAATTCTCACTGAGGTTGAACTCATTTCCACCAAACTAGGAAAACCAGATGAGGGTCAACCAAGGGAAGGTCCTCGTGTACTTTTGGACATTAGGTCTAAAGTCATTTTACATGGCAAGGTCGGATTTAGACCAAACTTGGTGGAAATGTTGAGGACAAGCCGAAGATGAAGGCAGTCAGTTTTAAATCAAGGTCACAGGGTAAGGTCAAAATTCGACTTTGTGTGTGTGTGTGTATGTGTGTGTGTGCAGTCAATAGTTTCTTTACACATCCTCACATTTCTGGGATTCTGGAGCAAGGATCCACGAATCTGACTGTCAGTTATTTTAATGAGACACTAAAAATATCAGGGAATGAATGTATTGTACCCCTTACTTAAAAAAAAAAAGAAATCTAAGTTTCCTTTCAGACAGAAAATTTTGAATAGCGCCTCAGAAACAATGTCTTCCTTAATTCTGCTCATCACAGCTTTTGCCTTCAGCAGTAAAATAACTAAGGCGTTTAATCTTGTCAAGTTAGGAGCCATTTTATCCCCTCCTGAATGACTTATCTTGAATATTACTCCTCAGTAATATGACAGTGTTGTGATACCAACTCTAACATATGGAAGTGAAGCTTGGATCTTGTTCGAAGGACACAAGTCAAGAGTGAGAACAGTGGAAATGAGTTATTTAAGAGGAGCATGTGGAGTCACATGGAATGACAGACTGACAAATGAGGAAGTGAAGGAGCGTTGTGGTGTGGATGTGGATGTAATAGAAAGGGTTAAGAGAAATACACTGAGGTAGTTTGATCATGTGGAGAGGAAGGAGAGCGAGAGACTAACGAGAAGAGTGTATGCGAGTGAGGTTGAAGGGAGGAGAAGGAGGGGGAGGCCGAGGATGAGATGGAGGGATGGAGTGGAGAGGTGTATGAGAGAGGGAGGTGTGAGTTGGGAGCAGGGCAGTGAAATGGCGTTGGACAGGTTGACATGGAGGCTATTTGTTTGTGACCACCCATTACATGATTCAGGCGTCTGGCAATAGATAGATAGATAGACAGTATCCTAATTTAAGCGATTTACATCTTTGTAATACCAACATGAAGTGCATAGATACCATACATGAGAATATTAACGCAACAAGGAAGTAAACTGATAAGGATGAGGTGCTAGGGATCCTGCTTACCTGAAATGAATGCGGGCCCTTTTATCGCTTACTCACTTCCCTAATCTCTCTTGGAGAAATTACACTACTTCCCATGTCACATACTATGTCAGAGATTGGGTGTTGTGATCTAGCCGCCAGAAACTACTTTATTAATTGCTAGTGATGGTAGCTATTAACCCAACCCAGCACAGTGCTGTCGATATCAAAGAGGAGAGTGGTGGTGTGAGTGCCTCATTATTCACAGCCAAGTCTTGATATTGGATATTTTACTTATGCCGCCGCCACTGACGCTGCCGCCCTCACGTTATTGGGAAACTCTGGCTGCGATATCGGGAAGGGTGTAGAGTGGGGGAGGGAGCAGGGAGAGAATGCAGAGAGGAAGCGCAGGAAGCTGGAAAGTTTTTTCGCATATCATAGCTCAACAAAATGATGAAGACAATAATTGTAAAAAAATAAATAAATAAATAAAAGACTGGTAATGTGCAAATGGTGTTAATTAAAAAAGTGCTAGGAAAAGGATAGATAAAATCCATATAATGTCATTCTGAGATGCCTGGACACACGAGCTCATACGACTGGAAATCGTAGGCACAAGGAAAGACAGTATTATGGGGGGTATATTATGGTGCACTCTTAACTCTTTATTAATCACAAAAGGGGTAAGATAAAGCTCACAAGAAAACTAACATAACTTTACTGTACACTGTAACATACACACACCAAAGAAGAAACCAGAATTTGTTTTATAAAGGGAAATGCACATAGCCTCAGAATACAAATATAAGCTAGTTATTTCTTACCTAACCAGATCACAATCATTGTAGGCTATGTACACAGTCAGTACTCACAGATTACAGAACTCGAGTACCTTGGAGACTGGGATAAATCCAAATATAAATCACACAATAGTGTAGATGGAGAAGTGAATAAATCACACACAAGTGTAGATGGAGAAGTGAATAAATCACACACAAGTGTAGATTGGCAAGTGAATCAAAAATGGAAATAGTGCACAAACAGTGTCTTTTGTAGTCAACGTCACGTATAGAGCACTATGTGAAAATATGAGGGAAAGTGTAATAAAACCTGACAAAAGTACATGACAGTGACAAAAGATATATGAATGTGTCTCTTAAAAGTGACTTAAAAAGTAATGCTCCTGCTAATTCTGAGCTTATAAAAGGTAGGTTTTTCCGCCTCTTTCGGCTAATTAGCCATTAGGCTGTCTTCAATACAATCTCCAGCCACTCATAAACACTAGAGGCACCTGCGACCCATAGGGGGCCTTACTCAACTCAAACATAGCCAGTTACGAGCCATCAAGAAAGTCAGAAAAGCATTTGACAGAATTTAATTGGCAGTTACTCTGAAATACGCTCTACCCATCTTAGGTCACGCCCACTTATTCACGGACAAACGAATTCTTAACGTTCAAGATCTGGGGAAAACAACAGAGCGTTATCTATCTTTATCTATTCCCAGTGGCCCAACTGACCGCTTAGGCTAACACAGCTACCTTGGTTTAACCTCGGCAGGCATCAAAACTGATAAGAAAATGATGGAGTGTTTTCTTCACCCTCGTCTCTCTCTCTCTACATCATCATGTCTCTTCTATTCCTATTTTCATACTGGGGTAACTACGCCAGTAACAACAGATTGAGGAGGATTGTTTCATATCTGTCTAGTTGTCTTCATGAAGTACTGAGAGTATCAATTGATTCTTGCATGAGAGAGCGCAACAGGATAAGAGTGAGAGAAGGTAGCAAGAAAGAATGTGCGTGTCTCCTTTAATGGAACATGCCTGAAAGGAAATTATTAAGAGGGGCAGTGATCAGTGTAATTACGAAAGCAGAGAGAGAGAGAGAGATTTAATACAGTTCCAAAGGAGAGAATGAAGTAAGTCAGTGGAATCATAGAGTTGATGAGATGGTCGAGGATGATGGCTGTAATGTTGATGATGCCGAGAACGATGTTGATGAAAGACAGAAGTAATAATGGTGGTGATAAAGTTGGTGTTTCAGAGGATAATAACAATGCAGAATACGTGTAAATTAAGTTATTCT
>JAGKTI010015896.1:0-20000 GCA_018397915.1 Birgus latro
TAGTGGAAAAGTTTCTAGAGAAGGGCAAGAAGTTGTATGCAGCCTTCATGGATCTGGAGAAAGCATATGACAGGGTGGATAGACAAGGTTTGTGGAAGGTATTAAGAATATATGGAGTGGATGGGAAGTTGTTGAAGGCAGTGAAGAGTATGTATGAGGGTGCTAAGGCTGCAGTGCGTGTGGATGGCAAACTGAGTGAATCTTTCCATTTGAAGGTTGGATTGAAACAAGGATGTGTCATGTCTCCATGGTTGTTCAATCTGTATATGGATGGGGTTATAAAAGAGATACAAGGTCGGGCAGTGGATGTTGGAGCGGCCCTAGTGAGAGAGGGCAGTGTTTGGAAACTCCCTGTACTGTTGTTTGCAGATGATACTGTGTTGTTGAGTGAAGACGAAGGGGAGCTGCAAGGCTTGGTAGATGAGTTTGGGAGAGTGTGTAAGAAACGGAATCTAAAGGTGAATGTGGGGAAGAGTAAAGTGATGGTCTTCGAGAGAAGTGAAGCCAGTGAGTGTACAGTGAGATTGGATGGGAAGGAAATGGAGAATGTGAGTGAATTTAAGTACTTGGGCAGTGTGATGAGTAAGGATGGTAGTCTGGAGGGTGAAGTGCTCGAAAGGGTACAGCAGGGAAGGAAGGTTGCTGGTTCGTTGAAAGCAGTGATAAGAAACAGGGAGGTGAGCATGGAAGTGAAAAAGTTGTTACATGACAGTATTGTGATACCAACTCTGACATATGGAAGTGAAGCTTGGACCCTGTTGGAAGGACAGAAGTCAAGAGTGAGAGCAGTGGAAATGAGTTATTTGAGAGGAGCATGTGGAGTCACATGGAGAGACAGACTAACAAATGAGGAAGTGAAGGAGCGTTGTGGTGTGGTTGAGGACGTGATGGGAAGCGTTAGGAGAAACACGTTAAAAAAAAAAAAAAAAAAAAAAAAAAAAAAAAAAAAAAAAAAAAAAAGCGATGGAGGGGTGGAGGGGAGAGGTATATGGGAGGGGGGGGTGTGAGTTGGGAGCGTGGTAGTGAAATGGCAGGGGACAGAGTGACATGGAGGCGATTTGTTTGTGGCCACCCCGTTCGGGGTTGAGGCGTCTATCAATAGATAGATAGTAGACTTTTGTTATTTTAAGTGTTAAGTATGCACTTTTTTTGGCTGCGTCTTTTACATTGTTGTCCGGCGGCATATGACCCTGGCAGTTGCGTCGCCAGATATTAATTACATTCAGTCAATCAATCAATCCTGTATAACACAGAGATATTAAAACATAAAAACTTTAGTACTTTATCCATGGTAGTAATGAAGTTATATGATGATTTAATGAAATTATGACTTGTCCTTTTTTCATTTAGGCAGCCATTTTTATGATGACGTAATAGATACAGTCATGAAACTTCAAAAGTGATTAGATATTCATAGAACCATTTTACCATGTACAGTTTCTGTCTCCTAGTTTAATACTTGCAGTTTTAATAGAAAAGTGCATTAAAATATTTTTTTCATTGCACAACATTATACCATGGCATTTTAACTACTATAAGGCCTAGCCCGGAAACGATTGTTTTTACATTTTCATTTAAAAAATACTGAAGACACAGCACTCTACCTATAAAAAGGCACCAGTTCACAATAAGACACATAACTTTGTGAAATGCCATGACTCTATAGTGAATACTTTATGAGTTCTGCTCCGGATATGTAATTTCTACGCCAGGCCAGCCACCCTGCCTCTCTGCCACCCAACCCTACGGACAAACACCTATTGATCACAGTGATAACAACACCCTCCTCTGACTTTGTCAGATGGAGGGTAACAACGGAAGCATCTCTTTTTTCTAGAAGGAACCAATGGATTTGCAGGCCCCCGGCCTTTGGTTCCTTCTTCCTTGCATTTAAAAAAAAAAGTTGTTTGTATGAAATATAAAGATTAATAAATACATAACGTAAAATAACAAAATAAAGCTATAATTCTTGCTATCGTCAGTCGAATTTACCCTGTTAGAGGTGGCCACAAAGGAATCGCCTCCTTGTCACCAAATCCCCTACATTCTAGTTGTTCTCTCTCTGTCCAACTCACACCCGCTTCTCGCATATACCTCTTCATCCCATCCCTGAAACTCATCTTGAAGTCTCCTCCTCCTCCCTACCCAACCACCACACTCATATACGCTCTCCTAGTCAGTCTTTTAGCTAACATTTTCAACTGTTATTGTGACTAAATCAGGTAATTAGATAGGTTGCTAATCCTTAGTGTATCCCTTTTTCGTCAGCCTGTGATTATGGAATTACTTCCATTCATAGATGATATCCCTTCCAAAAATGCATTTACTATACTATTTTAACCTTGACTTGGATCCGGTTTTCACCCTTTTCCAGCTCATATCACGTTACGTCAATATATTGGCTTTACATCCTTTCCATCGTACTAATTCTTGACTAGCATCATAATTTTATATTTATTTTTGCATCTCAGTGGAGGGTTGGGGCGGCCTCCAGGTATTTCTTCATTGTAAGAATATGAAGTTTCACATAATTGTAGATATTTACTGCGGCTACACTTTAGTCAGGGTGAGATCCCCAAATGACACCCCTCACGGGAGGGGGGGACCCACGTGGGTCCTGGACAAAGCTTTTATGCTGCCGGTCATGGGTTTTAACTTGGGAACACGAAATCTTGCATACTGGTAGGCCTTCACCCCGGCCACGTTTTAAGTAGGATACAACCCCCGATGGCTACCTCACACGGGGAGATTACTCCCGTGGGAGGACGCGTTTTTTCACAGTTGTAGGCGTTCACCTTAATTAGACTATGGAGATGGAGGGACCCGCGGGATTTACTCCTGTGCCTCTCCCTGAGTGAAAAAAAAAATGCCTCACAGTATTGCTGAGGTAGGTGCGGCTATCAAAGGTGCCCTTTGTCTTTTTCACCTGTATTTCTGTTGTTCTACTTGACCACAAGATTTTCATTGATTAATCAGTCAAAAGTCGAGTGGAATCCCAGAGTACTTCTTCCACATGTCTGTCAAATATGCAGCAAATCTTCTCTTGGCAACTTACAGTAAATATATATATTTTTGTTTTCGCATGCATTGTTATATGTTCTAATGCCATTTCTTTTGCTGTTATTGTTGCTGCTGCTCCTTCTCCATCATGGTACGCCTGGCAGGAGGTAAGCAATTTCACCTGTGGGATCGTCCCACAGGTTCCTTAACATCGTTGACGTTGTGTCTCTTAGTGTGATATGTGCTGTGTTGTGTTCCATTATGTGTGCAATGTTGTGTAAGCCTATTCATCAAGTTGGGCATGTGTCATCTGTGATACTACCCAACCCAAATTTAAGCTGATAATTAAAGAGAGCTGCATGATTCCCTGTACTAAGCCTAGCTAACTGTTCTCGATCACCTCTTTTAACCCTAGATAGGAAGACCTGTGCCATATGGATACACGGCCAGGGTGCATTTAAGTTTCGCGGTTAATGGTGTCCAGAATAATGGATAATGGGCAACTTTTTTCTTTACACCAAGCAGTCCTGAGTCAGCTTATGCTGTTTCTGCCTGCAGGCTCAAGTTCCCGCCATTGTCGACTCTTTGGTGAATACCTGTGTATCCAATTGGCACATGTCTTCCTGTAGCGTATAATTTTTGTAAAAAAAAGAAAAATGAGAGAAGAGGGACATTCTGGTCAAGGTCGACGACTTGAACGGTCATTTTGAGTGTTATAGGTACAATATGACCATGTACGTGCGTGTAACATATCCCACCATATGCAGTATAAAGTAGGATATATGGTCTTCTTGGTTTTTAGTGTATTTGTGTAGGTAATGGAGGCAAAACGAGCTAGGCAGCTGTCCCACAAAGAGCTGGCAGAATATTCTGAAGCTGGAATATTTCAAGAGGACTGTTGACATCACATTAGAACGCCTGAGTGACACAGAAACCCTTGATTGTTATTGTTGGTGATGGGAAATTGACCAAGTGTAGCAGTGACTTCGTAATGGGGTAGTTTTAGGGGTCAGTGGTGGCCGGAGTAATGGGTAATTGGGAATTGTTATTTGCAGGTGTGTAGTCATGGGCCCCAAACGAACAAGATACCTGTCAGACGAAGAGCTGGCAGGGCATCTGAAGTCGGAGGAATTCAAATTGGACTGTTGACTCCACACTGGAACCCCCGAGTGACACAGAAACCCGTGATGTTAGTTAGTGTGGGTGATGTGACACTTGACTGAGTGTACCATTGACCCTAGTGGTGGTGTGGCGGCCGTCATTACATCACACAAGGACCCACAGTACGAGCCTGAGACATTGAGTGCTTTAAGGGTAGCGGTGTATATATTTATTACCTGTTTCCATTTATGCCAGGCACCCAGTTTTCTGTGGAACCCAGGGTTGGCAGGCCGACTGTGTGATATTTAGGTATTAGATTTATAGGTTTAGGTAGTATTTTTGCTCAGTTCCATGTATGTGCATCTCAGGAAGAGAATAAGTCAGTACTACTTTTTTCCTTCACTATTTGTATTCAAGTAACTTATAAATGTATTTATTTTAGCTCAGTGTTATTAATTCCTAGTCATCTGGTCTCCAGAAGATATATTTGTATTTCAGATCCATTAGTTTTGAATAAAACATCTTTGTGTATTTTTTTTTTATTATTTTCTTTCAGTGTATCCAATTGGCACAGGTCTTCCTATCCCGAGGTCAGAAGGGACGTCTTCCTGTCTAAGGTTAAGGATACCTGTGATCGTTGGATGACGGGAGGGGAGCTTGTATTAGTGTTCGGACCGAGGTGTTGTACAGCCTTGTGTGTGTAGTGAGAATGTAGATGTTTCTTCGTTGTTAGTGTAGGAATGTCGGGAAATGAGACATCCTATCCCACTGTTTTACAGTTATATTCCTCGTAACCTAATAGGATTTCCTCATGTACAGCCGCAAGCGCAGCCACTTCTCATATCTTAACGTCAAACTAGAGAACAACATTTTATCCCAACTGTTCTGAATCTCACAGCAAAATATTAACTAGGCCATTTACTGAACAGACAGGCGCAGTTCTTCCTTCCACAATTATAAAGCGATGCACAGACATTTATATTCACGTACTTTGCCTCTGTTGTTCTTAATTACAGCTAGAAGATTAATATACTTTATTAGCTAAATGCAGATTCATAAATTGTCCATACAAATACGTGGAATGGGAGTAAGAATTATTGTTCTCGACGGAAGAAAAGGGAAACAGCACATCACCAGTAACATGGCATGTAACACAATAATTGTAAAATTAGATCCCAATAACGCATAGAGATGCCTTGCCACAAAACTGGCAAGAAAATGTGTAGTAGCACTGTGCTACATGACTGAGAATAAACTATGTAGAAACACGGCATCAAAAGATTGATAACAAAGTATGCAGTGGCACGGTACCACATGACTAACAATAAAGTGTGTAGTAACACGATGCCACATGACTGACAACAAGGTGTGTAGTAACACGATGCCACATGACTGACAACAAGGTGTGTAGTAACACGGTGCCACATAACTGGCAACAAAGTGAGTAGTAACATGGTGCCACATGACTGACAACAAAGTGTGTAGTAACACGGTGCCACATGACTGACAACAGTGTAGTAACACGGTGCCACATGACTGACAATAAAGTGTGTAGTAACACGGTGCCACATGACTGACAAAGTGTGTAGTAACACGGTGCCACATGACTGACAACAAAGTGTGTAGTAACACGGTGCCACGTGACTCACGTTGAAGGTGTGGGAGCAGGTGAGGCCGGAGCGGTACCCTCACAGCCCGGAGAAGGAGCTGAGTACTAAGTACTGACCCCACCGCCCGCCGCCTTTATATAGGCACACCCAGCCAGTTGACGCCTCCCCTCTCACCACACCACCCAATGAACACCTCCCCTTTCACCACCAGTCAGTGAGCGCCTCCCCTCTCTCCACACCAGCCAGTGAACACCTTCCCTCTCTCCACACCACCCAGTGAACACCAACCAGTGAGCATCTCCCCTCTCACCACACCAATCAGTGAACACCTCCCCCTTCACCATAGCATCCATTCACCACCAGTTTCTCTACAAACTCTCGTTGTTTCCACTCATGCTATGGTGTTTGGTGTCATGTGCCCCAGTGATCAAATGTAGGAAACACTGTAAATAAGCTTACACTACCAGAGGGTATTTGTGCCGATTGTTGAGTTAGTTGAGTTAGACTGAAGGCAGGATGAGACCTATAAGAACAATAGGATGCATTGATATGGAAGCTGTAGGACCCATGACGTGAACAACTGACAAAAATGAAACAAAGATGATGGAAGATAGAACCACCTGAAAAAAAAAAAATAATGTGTTTCATTCCTATTTTACTTCATGAAAAATTACTTGCAAGTTTCGAATATAGGTTAGTAATACAATTTTAGCTTCGTTTCCTCTCAACTGTATTTGCTTAGAACTCGCCATGGCTCTCGGCAGTTAGAAGGCACCAATGCAGTAAACATCACTAGCTTCATGTCGTGCCACAAGTATTTTTAAGACGAAAACCTCAATGCTCATTGCCGTGTACTGCAGCCTTGTTTTCATGCGTTGATTTTTTATTCTGGAATTCCCCTGCTAGGCTATGTGATCCTTTCCTTGGGAGACATGAAGATGAATATTAATCCTATAGCATCTTAATAATTCACTGGCAATTATTGTTGTTATTCCCTACCTGGAATATATCTTGTCAACTCCCTACCTACTCGCCGTCCTTTTTGTTTGCCAGCTATTCTCAAGTGTCAGTGTTGATGTGGCGCACCTGTTTCAGGCCACTGTCTGTATTCTCGTCGGTTAAGGAAGCTAGTTAACACCTCTTCCTTAGCGATTTATTTTTGGATATGGCTGGATAATATCATTTTGTACATTAGTTATGCAGAGTTTGGCGATAATGGAGGGATATAGGTATCACGAAAGAGAACAGTAAGGTGTAATAAATATAATAAATGGCTTAGGAAAAGGTGTTAGAGAACTTCCTTAACCTATGAGAATACGTACCTTACTGTGCCTTATCAGCAGCGTCTGGCCATGTCATACTCGCCACTGCACAGTCATCCCCATCATTCACACATCCCTTGTTTTCCCCACCTCCTCTCCACCTTTCCTCCACCCTCACCTCCTCTCCAATTCTCCTTCCTCACCTCCTCTCCACCTCTCCTTCCTCAACTCCTCTTCCACCTCCTCCTCCGTCAACTCTCCACCTTTCCTCCTCTTCCTTAACCTTCTCTCCACTTCTTCCCTTCACCTTCCTTTTCTCTCCTTTCTCTCAAGCTCTACAGAGAATACAATTACCTAATATTGTGCACCCATTAAAGACTTGGGAATTATAATAACAAATAATTTTATTCCAAATATAAAATTTATGATTTTTTAAAAGAAGGTTATTAAATTAATCGGATTCACTGGTAGAACATTCGAATGTATATCTGAAATATCCTCCTCACCTTGTGAAAATATCTAGTACGACCACACTTAGAGTAATGCATCCAGTTCTGGCCGTCTTAATCTTGAAAAGGTAGGGAGAAATTTGAGAATACAGCAGAGAGAAAAATTATATCTTGTTTGAGAAATATACTCGTACCTTATGACGGATGCTTTGAGGAGCTGAATATATAATACCTTAACTAACCGCATACAACGAGGGGATTCAATGATATTCCCATGGAAAAAAAAGATACTTCAAAGGACAAGACAATATTGATGTTGAAAAATACATCAACAATATTAAAATCATCTTTCTCTCTCCAATTGCAGAATCTTCTCTGCTTCAAATTTTAGTGCAAATAACTTATCAATATAACCTCTGCCCTCCCTGAATTCACCCTGCTCCCCACACAATAACTTTTACACATTAAAAATCAGGATCATGCCAGCTTCTGCCTCATTACAATATGCAAGACTTCTGTTCACGCTGAGGTGGCCTTAGTCACCTGCATAATCATTTGGCAGCTTTACCTCTGTCACAAAATCCACTTCCAAGACATTGGATGTACTAAGCAGTCTCCAGACTCTCTGTTGTTCTGCAAGACTGTTATCTTCATTCAAAGGACATTTTTGCCCGTGTGTGTGGAGTATACTTCTCACGTGAGGGGGAGCTTGCCACATACAGCTCTTCTCAGTAGGATGGAATCAATCACGTAACTGTAGGCGGGGGGGGGGGGGGGGGGGAGTCGAATAGGGGGGACCTCCCCAAGTGACACTTCATAGGTGGCGGCGAAATTGCATCAAGGTATTTTTAAAAATCGTCCCATTTCACTATTTGCCGTCAAGTTATTGGCGACTGTTTAAAATAACGGAAAAAGACCGGCACGAAAAGTACTTTATTTATGCACGGAAGAAGGAACCAAAGGCCAGGACCCGCTAACCGTTCCTTCCAACAAAGAACAAAAACAATACAGCAGAGAGCCAAACTTAAGATCAGTCCATTTTGAGATGCCTGGACACACTGCGTTTGAAAGACTGGAGATCATAGGAAGTAGGAAATACAGACAGAGGAAGACAGTTCCACAGATGACCTGCTACATATATAAAGGACTGGGAGTAATAGTTAACTCTTGCATTAAAAAGTCGGACAGAAAAGGGATGAGAGTTTGTTGCTAGATGGGTGGTACGCACCCGTCATAGTGGTGGAGGGATGCAAACAGACAGTTCAAAGGAGCAGTGACCATTGAAGTAGTGAAAGAAAAGAGATAAAGTTGCAACAGTGTGGCGAAAAGACAGAGCTTGCAGGAAACAAATAAGAGAAGGATAGTTAATGAGACAAAAAGCTTGACTCCACCTTGTTGAGAAGAATTGTATGTAGGAAGCCTCCACACAGAGTTGTACTCTACACAGGCGCGAATAAAACTCGTGTATCAAGTCAGCAACTCTGCAGGGGTAATGAAGGTGCGGTGTCGGCTTAGCACACCTAATCTCTTGGAAGCAAATTTTGCAAGAGATATAATATGATCTTTCCATGATAAATCCCGAGAGAATGAAACCTCACGTACGTTTAAAGATGATGCAGGATTGAGCTGGATATTATTATAGCAGTTCGAGGTTCAGATGCCCTGTCTCATTGTAGGAACTAAAAAACAGAGGAGGGGTCCCTCGTCCCCTCATCCCGCCCTTTTTAGTCGCCTTTTACGATATGCAGGGAATACGGTGGCAAAATTCTTCAAAACACAACCTGGCTGCAGAGTGGTAATACCACCACACAGCACGTCCAGACTGTGTTCCCCCCGCCTCCGGGTGGACACAATCTCCCCTTGGGGCTAAGATACGAATAAATGTGTGTGTAAGGATGAGTAAATTAGGAGTGTGTCGTCCTGTCTCGGCTACCCCCCTTTCCTTGGGGGAAGCAGCTTAGGTATGAAGATACACGTCCAGATATTCCCTGCCTCGACGACAGACAAGGTTTGACAGGGCCGACAGGAGACAGCTTGTTCTCGGGTGGGCTGTGGTGGTCATCCGATATAAAATAATACTGTTGTCCGTGTTAGTTCCCTGATCACGTAGATGTAATGAGCAATATTGATAGCCATACCTCGACTGTATCCTGGTGTTTGTAAGAAAAAAAAATGACATGTGTGGTCTTAGTTTAATTCAGGTTCGAAGGTTGGCAGTTTTAAAGGCTTGCGATACTGATTTGCAGCCTTAATGTAGTCCACTATCGCAAGTGACAAATAGTGCGAAACATAGTCCGTCTGTCCACGATCTTGTAGTCATTTTATCTCTAACTTTTGTCCCCAGTATTACACTTGGCTTATGAATTACCGCTAGAATACTGTATAAACGGAGATACCAAATCAACCGCTAATGGAAGATTTATGTCCAGAATCTGAAAATATGCGTAATCTATGCATTATTACCAATCGTAGGCGATTCAGACTTTTTTTTTTACCTGACTTTTGCTGTTGTAAAAGTAAAAAACATGCCGTTTGGTTGTCCACAATTAAGAATTTATGACAACATCACTTAGAATTGGTAATGGTGCCTTGGATGATATACCAGTTCCAGGAAACATGTAGATTTTTATCTTTATTAAGGCTCTGTTTAGCTGTACAAATCATCACAGGTCTGTTTCTTGTGTTATTTCACTAAAATAGCACGACCTGTGGGGTAATTGTGAACGTCTTTCAGAAACATGAGAGTAAGTTTGCCAAGGGAATAAAAATTATAGAACCACCCACACATTAAATAAGAATATTAGAAATTTTTATCACTCCATATTATTACAGAATGATTTACAGTGGATGTGATTCAGCTTGACAAAATTGTTTTTATGTGTGGGTGGTCTCAACTTCATAATCCCCTTCTGTTTAATATTCACACACACACACACACACACACACACACACACACACACACACACACTGCTCCACTAGCACATGGGTCGGACATGTATCACTGAGTTCCGCTCTGGGGATACCTAAATTGTATCTGTTCATGGGTCAAGCTCGTATCAGGCTAATTTAGGTGATGCTCCAACATAGTAAAACAAGAAATAACAAAGAAGTTTAGCCTAAAGTAAGTAAACATTTGTATCAGTGACAAGGAATGTGATGAATTTCCTTACGTCAGCTGGACAACATCAAGACTAGCAGACGAGAGTGATGCAGAATCTGTAAAGATATTTTCTTTAAGATGGCTTCACATTTTGGAAAGATGCCTTTATACGATGTTAAGAAAAGAGACAAAGGTAAGAAACAGGATGGTGACTTCTACCCAGAACTGGTTGAAAAGGAAACTTACGATAAATTAGTTGGAAAGTGAACAGACTAGAGAGATCCTTTCAAATGGAAATTGAAGAAATCAAGAATGAGCTACGCAGACAGAAGGGGGAAAAAAAAGAGGAATTGATAAAGGATATAAACATAAAAGCCACAACAATATGTGAACTGCCAGCTGAGGCAAATTCACTGAGAAGAAAGGCTAGTGAACTGGGATGTAGAGTTGTTAACCATGAAAGAATTATGGATGATTTCAGAAATTATTCGGAGAAAACCAGGCAAGAAAGCAGTCTGGTAGACCAAAGTAGTAACACTGAAGAGAAAGTAACACAGGTAAATGATATGGTGAGAAATTACCAAGATGAGGTACAACCTACGTATGCTGAAATGGTGAAGTAAAGAATGATTTAGATGCAAGGGTAGAAGAAAAACGCGTAAGAAAGAAAGTGAAAGAAAATTACCCAAAACTAGTCAGGGAAGCCGTGGAGATTAACAAATCCATAGTAATCAGTGGCATAGGTGAAGAACAAATAAAAACCAGAATCTCAAGGGACAAAAAGGAGATGGAAAATATAAAGAACATACTGCAGCAAGTATCAGAGGATATCTGTGAAAAAGATATAGAAGAACATAAAAGGTTAGGGAAATATGAGAGACGTAAGTCAAGGCCCCTCAAAGCAGCGTTCTAAAGTGTAAACGCTGTAGAGGAAATGCTAAAGAAAATGCCATCAAACTCATGTAAAAAGAGGGTTTAAAAAAAGTATGGATTTAAAAGATGCCTAACTCAAGAGGAATTGGGTACACTAAGAAGAAGAGGGATGAAGCAAAAACAAAAAACGAAGAAAGATAGAGGAAGAGAAGAGTAAATTCTTTTACAAAGTAGTTGGATTGCAGGTGTGAAAGTGGTACATAACCAAAAGGTAGGTAATAGACTCAAGCTATGGCATGTATGTACACAAGATGATTAAGTTGATGTACTCAAATGTAGATGGAATTGTATTCAAATTATTGATCAAAAATTATTCCAAAGAAAAGGAAGCACATTTTATTTGCCTAACAAAACTGAAACAAAATTAACACCAAGGATATCAAACGATACCCTAAACTGAGAGGAATCCAATATATGGAGAAGAGATAGGAATTAAAACAAATAAAGGAGAAATTATATTTTCAAAGAAAAATCAACAGGTCAAAGAAATAGAACTAGATATACCCTCACAAGTAGAAATGATTGCAGTAGAGATTACTACATCTGAAGGGACATTAATTGTGGCAAATTTATACATGCCTTCCAGAACAAATACTTGGGAAAGAGGCGAATATGAAGACCTGGCAGAGAGTACAATTCAGAGTTTAAGAGCATTACTACATAGAATGGAAGAGAAATCTGGGAGAATTATATTAACCGGAGATTTCAATACAAATATAAATTGGAATACTCTATACTCTGGCAGCAGAATGGAGTTTTGGGCTGAAGTGGGATTTGGAGCACATACAACATTTTATTGTTTTTTTTTTTTTTCTGGTAGGTGGGAGCCTCTAGACCTGCAAACCACTTGATGCGAGTTTGGCATATTTGGGCAATTATTTTTACATGCAAAATTCAAAATGGGTCCTGTCTTACACTATCGAAATCATAAAACATCGATATCTTTGTTAGTAAGTGGTCTATAAACCTAAATTTGGTGGCAAAATGTACATTTTTTAAGTCAAACAATCCAAATACACTACTGAATTTATGACTGGTGCATTCAAAATGCACTAATTTGCAAATTATTAGAAATTAAGGGGCTTCGAGACCCTATTCTTTTTTTAACCGTACATTTTCTTCATATAAATTTTTTCCAAATCCTATTTCAGCTTCATTTATTATAATAGTCACAATCCTACCAATGGACAATAAGACATTTTATGCTTTTAGTGTTATTTCGCTTACAGCCTCCAAATGCATGATGCCATTTTCTATTTGAATATCCTATATGTCCATGCTTTGTAGTGGTGGTGGTATTGTTTTAGTTGCATGTTTCCGTCTGTCTGATGAAGTTGACGGCAGGAAACTGAGAGACAAGCTAGCAACATGTATTGATCCCCTCAAGTAGAAACTCACCCAGATGGACTGATCAGAATTGTTTCAGGAAGGTTCTGGCCAGATTCAGTGAATGTTGATCAGTCCGTCAGCATAGGCGCACAACATATGGAGCAGTTCCAGTCAGGATGGCCAAAAAACTTCCACCAACCTCTTGCAAAGCAAGTCACTACAATGCCAGTTACAAGAAAACAGATAAAAGTAGGACAGTCATCTGTGCACGACACCAAGCTTATTTTCTCCTGGGTCTTCGACTTTCAGAAAGCACACGATGGAGACCTCTCTTCTTTCCTGATGTATGTGCTGGCCCCAGTTCCGCCATCTATGTTTGAAGATACTGGCGATATGCGCATCACTAAATCCAAGTCTGCGCTCAAAAAACAGTTGCACGTTGAGGTTTCTGAACGACTCTGTCCTGCACCTGAGGCATTTATCTTGGATGGATGTGCTGTTCTTAGGGTTATAACATGGCCTACCTCAGAGACAGATGAAGACTTCATCCAGAACATGATAGAGTATATCACACACCAAATGAGGAAAGCAGATACCTATTTAGTGTTTGATTGCTGCTACCATGATAGCATAAAGAATGTTACAAGAAGTGCAAGAGCAGTTTCTGAAGGCAGCCCTAAACACCAGCTAAGTATCACAACACCTATTCCACCACAGAAGGTCATCTTAATTGTGACAGAAAATAAGGTGCAACTCATCAGCCTGATCTGCGATTATATCCATTACCATCCAGATTTACTTCCAGCACATACAAGATTAGTTTTGACAGGACAAAAGCCAGTTTCTGTGCAATATCACAATAGCACTGTCCAAAGCAGGAATGATCTACAAACAAGGCATGATGAAGGTGATATAATTATTGCTCAGCAAATGGTTCATCTAACATCTTTCTGTCTATCTACTGCCCGACGCCTTAATCCCGTAAGGGGTGGCCACAAATAAATCTCCTCCATGTCACTCTGTCCTTCTCCACTTCACTGCCCTGCTCCAAGCTCACCCCCCCCCCTCTCTCATATACCTCTCCACTCCATCCCTCCATCTCATCCTTGGCTATCCTCTCCCTCTCACCTCCTCCACCTCACTCACATACACTCTCCTAGTCAGTCTCTCACTCTCCATCCCCTCCACATGGTCAAACCACCTTAATGTGTTTCTCCTAACGCTTCCTATCACATCCACATCCACACCACAACAATTCTTCACTTCTTCATTTGTCAGTCTCTCTCTCTCTCTCCATGTGACTCCACATGCTCCTTTCAAATAACTCATTTTCACTTCTCTCACTCTTGACCTCTGTCTCTCCAACAGGGTCCAAGCTTCACTTCCATACGTTAGAGTTGGTATCACAATACTGTCACGTAGTAGCTTTTTCACTTCCATGCTCACCTCCCTGTTTCTTATCACTGCTTTCAACGAACCAGCAACCTTTCTTCCCTGCTGCACCCCTTCAAGCACTTCACCCTCTAAACTTCCATCATTACTCAACACACTACCCAAGTACTTAAACGCACTCACATTCTCCATATCCTCCCCATCCAATCTCATTGTACATTCATTGACTTCACTTCTCCCAAAGAGCATCACTTTACTCTTTCCTACATTCACCTTTAGATTCCGTTCCTTACACACTCTCCCAAACTCATCAAACAAGCCTTGCAGCTCCCCTTCGGCTTCACTTAACAACACAGTATCACATGCAAACAATAGTACAGGGAGTTTCCAAACACTGCCCTCTCTCATTAGGGCTGCTCCTTGTATCTCTTTTATAACCCCATCCATATACAGACTGAACAGCCATGGAGACATGACACATCCCTGTTTAATCCAACCGTGAAATAGAAAAATTCACTCAGTTAACCATCCACACGCACTGCAGCTTTAGCACCCTCATACATACTCTTCACGGCCCTCAACTTCACATCTCCTCCATATATCCTTAAGACTTTCCACAATCCTTGTCTGTCCACCCTGTCATATGCTTTCTCGAAATCCATGAAGGCTGCATACAACTTCTTTCTATTCTCTAGAAACTTTTCCACTAAAAATCTATGAATGAATATCTGATCTACACAACCTCTTCCCATCCTAAAACCTCCCTGTTCTTCTTCAACTAATTCCTCTGTTATTTCCCTAACTCTATCAATAAGTATCCTACCATATACTTTTCCTATTACACTAAGAAGGCAAATGCCGCTATGATTACAACACACTTCTTTTTCCCCTTTTCCTTTGTACAGGGGAATAATTATAACTGACTTCCAATCCTCCGGGACTCTACCTTCCTCCCATGCCAATCTGCACATCTTCCACATCCATTATATTACTGTCTCTCCTCCATACTAAATCATTTCACCACACACTCCATCAGTTCCTGGGGCTTTCCCCGTTTTACCTTTCTTCATTGCTTCCACAACTTCTATCCTAATGATTTCTTCCTCCCTTCTCACATCCCTCCTTCTCTCAACCATTCCCCAGCCTATACTTGTATTACTTTCTTTCTCTATGTTCAACAGTTCATTAAAATGTTCTCTCCATTTGCTCACTATTTCTCCCTTCTCCACTAGTAATCTACCATTTTTATCTTTCACTCCCCAACTAACTTCTTTGGCATCCTGTCTAACTCTTTTCACCTCTTTCAAGAACATTTTCTTACATTCCCTCCACTTTACACTCAAATTCCTTTCAAATTCCTCATCCACCTTCGTCTTACTCTCTCTTACTAATCTTTTCACCTCTCTCTTCCTCTCTACATATAACTCTCTCTTCCATCTCTCAACTTCTTCGACGCCCCTGTTCCTCATCCACTCACTATATGCGTTCTTCTTTTGTGCCACAGCCTCTCTCACCTCCTCAGTCCACCATGCCGTTCCTTGTACCCTTTTACTAATCTTTTCACCTCTCTTCCTCTCTACATATAACTTTCTCTTCCATCTCTCAACTTCTTCGATGCCCCTGTTCCTCATCCACTCACTATATGCGTTCTTCCTTTGTGCCACAGCCTCTCTCATCTCTTCAGTCCACCATGCCGTTCCTTGTACGCCCTTTCGTCTTCTCTTCACCCCACACACCACCTCACAAGCTGCGCAGATTTCTTCTGTGAATATCTTGCACACACCTTCCACGTTCCCCATCTCAAGGAATATTAATGCATTAATGTCCTTTCTGATGACACTGATGTGTTCATACTTCTCATGCATTTCTACAAGCAGAGAATCCTCACGTGAAACTTGATAATGAGTGCCACTAGTCAGACCAGGTCATCCAAGGACATCAGAGCTACAGTTGAACAAGACTGTCATTTTGCCATACTTATTAACAGCCCATGTATTGAGAGGATGTGACACTGGGCCTTCTGCTGGGGGATTGGTAAGGATAAAGCTCTCAAGGCATTGAGATCTGGCCAACAGCTATACCACCTTGGTAAACTTGATGCCCTATCTTTGGATGTTCTGGAAGAAGCTGCAAGATTCTATGCTACTTTTTATGGATCACAGGAAACTGGTAATATGTCAGATATACAGTATGATGTCTGAAAGATAAAGATTAATAATTCAAAGTTGAACCCAGCACCTGAACTTAGAGCACTTCCCCCGACTACCGAGGCATTCAAGGAGAATGTCCTCTGAGCCCATCTTCAGTGTGCATTATGGCGAACTGCTCTATGAGCAACCAAAGTTTGATCCCACATGGACAAGAGAGGTTACTCCATGTATGTTGCTGCCGAAAACCATTCCACCAGATGTCTCACCAGCCCCACTTGATGTGCTGAAAATGATACGTTGCGGATCTAGCTCAAACATTCCATGTTCCACCAGTAAGTGTAGCTGTTCAGCTGCCAGGATCTCTTGTTCTGTGTCTTGTGAATGCCATGCATCACTCAACTCTCACAATGAACAAACTAGGCATGTATTTGCTTTGGATGAAGAGGATGATTAGTTTGAACGTTTATTTATAAAAATATTGCTGTTTGTGTGAACTAGATAAAACTTGATGTCATGTGGGTTTTTTTTCATGGAAATATATATTTTGTAAAAGTGAAATTAACAAATTAATGAAAGCATTTTTTTTGTCAAAAGAAGCTAGTAATTGAATCTAAGGTAAGAAATTGAATATTGAGAAACAAAGGGAAAAATATACTCTGATTTCTAAGTACAGTATTTGCCAGGTATAGCATTTGGAATGCACCAGTCATAAATTTAGTGGTGTACTTGAATTCTTTGACCTAAAAAATGTACATTTTGACACCAAATTTACCTTCATCGACCAAGTACGGTAGCTCGATCGGTAGAGAGTTGGCTTGCGGTCCCGTGGGACCCAGGTTCGAATCCTCGCTGGTGCAGGGAACAGTTTAAGGATTTGAATTTCATTAAATCAGGCTTTACTGATCTACCAGAAGACCCGACGACATGTCGTAAAAATGACCCCGCTAATACCAATACACCAGTCCTGCATGAGACAGCCCTAGCATGTATTCAATATGGACGGTGGGTGTAAAGCGCCGAAGTGGTGACATGTAGATTGTAGGAGGACGACTGGGCCTTGATAGCAGGCTGTGAAGCCTATGCCCAGAGTCGGACACATTAAAAAAAAAATGTATTAACAAACATATCGACGTTTTAAGATTTCGATAGTGTAGGATAGGATCCATTTTGAATTTTCCCTGTAGAAAAAATTGTCCAAATATGCCAAAGTGGCATCAAGTGGTTTTGAGGTCTAGAGGCTCCCACCTACCAGAAAGAACAATAAATTATTGTACGTACTCCAAATTGTACTTCAACCTTCTGCTGCCTGACTACTAGATGTAAGAAGCCATGAAAGCTGTTGAGACCAAAAGCTCCTGGACGTTGTGCAGGAGTTTTTCCTAGTACAACATGTAAAGGAAAACACCAGAAAAAAAAAGGACTTGATGATCCATCAATACTAGATATTACATTTACTAGGCAAGAAAATTATATTGACAATATAATGTATCACCCTCCATTTGGCAAAACCGACCATGCAGTTTTAAACTGCAACTTCAGGATTGCATATGACATAGTTAACAGTAATGAGAGTTACAAAAAGAGCCTAAACTACATAAAGGGAAATTACCATGACATAAAGAAATATTTCTTAGAAACAGATTGGGAAAATGAGCTTAGAGGACAAGAATTAAACTTTATATAGAGAAAATTCTGTGGACTTTATGAAATGGGAGTCCAAAATTACATCCCACAGCACAAAGAAGCAGAAAAGATAATAAACAAATTGTTTAATAATGAATGCAAAAAATCATAGAAAAAAATAGACTGGTTGTGGAATAGATACAGGAGACACAATAGTGAGAGGGCATATAAAAACTATTAACAGGCAAGAAACGAATATAAAAGGAGAAGGAGAGAAGCCCAAAGACAGTTTGAGGAAGACATTATAAATAAAAGCAGTGATCAACCGAAGCTATTTTACAGCTACATCCGAAGCAAAACAAAAGTTAAAGATAAAATACAGTCCATTAGGGACGAGGGGATAATCTAAACACAAGAGAAAGAAATTTATGAAGCACTAAATAAAAATTACCCATAAGTTTTTAAAGAAGAAAATAATTATGAGAGAGATGTTATAGAACAAGCATGCCCACACATACTACCAGATGTACAAGTATCACGAATAGAAATACAGGAGGAGTTAAGTAAATCAGACAAAAGAAAAGCAAAGGTACCTGACGAAGTTTCATGCTGGGTGCTACATGAATATGCAAAAGAGTTAAGTTCAATATATCTAATATTGAAGAAATCCATGGGTCAAACATTGATCCCCTATTCAAGAAAGGTAATAGACAAAATACACTCAACTACAGTCCAGTATCAATAACCAGTGTTGTAAATAAGACATTAGAAAAGCTGATATCCATCTAGAAGAACACAATATGATAACAGAAAGGTAGTTTGGTTTTAGAAAGGAAAAATCATGTGTTACTAACCTATTAAGCTATTATGATAGTGTTGAAGCAACATTACAGAAAAGAGAAGGATGATGGACAGTATCTATCTAGATTTCAAAAAAGCATTTGACACAATACCGCACAAAAGACTTTTATGGAATCTGTACCATCATGGAGGCATCCAAGGCAACCTGTACTGTTGGATGCAAGATTTTCTCAGAAAAAGAGAAATGAGAACAGTACTAAGTGGAAATGACTCATCACGGAGGGAAGAGACTAGTGGAGTTCCACAGGGCTCAATGCTCGCACAATTATGTTTTTAGTGTATATAAGTGGCATACTCGTAGACAGTAACATTGGAAATAAAAGTTATCTAAATATGTTTGCTGATGATCCAAAAACACAAAGGAGAATTTCTAACACAGACTCTTATAGACAGCTGCAAGAAGAATTAAATAAACTTCATGAATGGAGCAATAAATGACAAATAGAATTCAGTGTGGACAAGTGTCATGTGATTAAGTTTGGTAAAAGTGGAAAAAAAACGATCGGAATTATACTTTAGGAAGTAAAACCCTACACATATCAGAAAGAGAAAAGGACCTAGTAGTGATTATAAAAAAAAAAAAGACTATCACCGGCTGACCACATCAGTGACAAGAAACTGAACATGTATGCACTACTTGGTAATATGACAATTCCATTCACACACATAAATCAATACATGCTGAGAAATAGAACAACATCATTCATCAGACCAACCCTGGAGTATGCATCAGTAGTCTGGAATCCTTATCTCAAGAAGATACGACTGAAAATGTTCAAAGGGCCGCTGCAATCCGGGTACCAAGTTTAAGGGATCTAAGCTTCGAAGAAAGACTAGAAAAATTGTATCTGCTAACACTAGAGGACAGAAGGAAAGGGGGAGACATGATTTTGGTATATAAATGTGTCTCAGTGAAAGAGGACATTAACATAAATGAGCATATAACCTATGGAGAACCATCAGCAAGAGGACACTGCAAAAAACTGTATAAAAATAGAGGTGATAGAGACGTAAGGAAATTCAGTTTCCCTAATAGGGCAACTGATGAGTAGAATGCACTACCGAATGAAACAGTGTGTGCCAAAACAATTAATAAATTTAAGGATATATATGATAAAAATGATTTAATGCATGGGATAGTATGATCTTGACTCATTCCTGTTAAGATACAGTTAGATAAGAAAAGTTGG
>JAGKTI010015897.1:5152-19999 GCA_018397915.1 Birgus latro
GGAGAGAGAGGGAGAGAGAGAGAGAGAGAGAGAGAGAGAGAGAGAGAAGGAAGTAGAGATGTTGCAAGGTGTTACTTGACCAGCCCAGGAAGTGGCAAACTTTACACTTTCTACCGTGGGAAGCTGACACATACATACATACATACACACATACAGTGTTCTAGAAGGTTCGGGGCATGCTTAGTACACGTGACGAGGCTTTCCTTACAACAGAGGGAAAGGGAGGATGGGCAGATTGACGAGAGACGGCAGAGGGGCAGCACACTAAGCAAGCAGTGGAGAGAAGAGAGCCCCTAGAGTTATCTAGCATACACTAAGTTAATTTTGATCTTCCCTTGAAGACAATAATAACTAAGATCACTCCAAATTATATTTAAATCTTCCCTGAAGTTATTTATCTACAAACGCTTTCGGCTACGCTACGAGATTGGTGTGCAGCGGTAACTACGAGCCCACTACATCACTTACATTGGCTACAGCGGTAACTACGAGCCCACTACATCACTTACACTGGCTACAGCGGTAACTACGAGCCGTCTACGCCTCACGAATTTATACAAGGCTCATCCAACGCCTATCTCCTGAACCGCTACAACGGTACATTACAACATTTGGTATGCTACAGTAAAATACGAACCAACGCTTACCAGCCAACAAGCCTACGAGCCTATAAGCCTACAAATCAAAAAGTCTACGAGTTTACATTATCAAAACTGAAAAAGAAGCAACGCTACAATTGAAGTAACGAGTTTATACGCAACCAAACGAAGAAACGAGATAACAAGACGACTCATAACTCAAACTGTCACCGCCTCAAAAGCCGATTCACAGCTCACAACCTCAACCTCAATCACAACCCCACCCTCTATCACAACCCCACCCTCAATCACAACCCCACCCTCTATCACAACCTTACAACCCCCACATTCTCTCTCCCGCCACCTTCTCTCTCCGTCTCGCTGATGTAGAGGTGACGAGGTCAAGCCGAGACAGCACCGCACAACCCAGCCCCTCACTCACCACTGTTACTCACCACTGTTCTTCACCAGTTATTCAGTATTAATATTCATTTACCTCCTACACTGAATGAGGGGATAAATCGACGTTGTTTGATGAGGTGAAAGTCAAGAAGGGAGAGGTCGATCAGCCCTTCAATCAACCCTAGAGATTTCCTTCAACTCTGATCAATCAACAAGCGAGTAAACAATAACAAGCGAGTATACGGCAAGAAGAACGAGTTTCGAGTGAGGAAGAAACAACCAAACTAAGTAGAGAGAGGACTCACGTACCACGCCTACAATTCTACAGTGAAGTTCATAAGCAAGACGACACGGTAACCAAGATCAGCTTCAGTTCTGCATTTCATTCTACATTATCAAGATACGAAACAAACGATCCTCCAATTTTTACGACGAACGAGTGAACTACGATTATCAAGACTGCAACGCAACAGGCAAATAAACCAAGTGACTCACAACCCCACAACTTACATAAACCCCACCCTCACTCCAACCCCAACCTACCAGACTTAATCCCCAACCACCGTACGTCCCCAACCACTACACTAACGCAAGAGCTGACAAGGTCAAGACGAGGAAGCACACCAGAGCTCTCACTCACCACTCATCTTACTCATCGTTACTCAACAATACTCATCGCTATTCAGTTACCCATCACGGCTGCCAGATTGAGAATTCGCTGACCAAAGGTTTTGCTGAGTTTTTGCGGGGGAGACGGTGGCTCAATCGGTAGAGAGGGGGTTTGCAGTCCCACGGACCCAGGTTCAAATCGCGGCTGGGACAGGGAACAGTTTAAGGATTTGAATTTCATTAAAATCAAGCTTTACTGATCTACCAGAAGACCCTCCGACATGTCGTAAAAATACCCCCGCTAATACCAATACACCAGTCCTGTATGAGACAGCCCTAGCATGTATTCAATATGGACGGTGGGTGTTTAGCGCTGAAGTGGTGACATGCAGAGGTGTTGGTATGTAGGAGGACTGCTGGGCCTTGATAGCAGGCTGTGAAGCCTATGCCCAGAGTCGGACACATAAAAATAAAAAAAATAAAAAAATAAAAAAAAACTACCACAACACTGTGTCAGCCAACCAGTGTCTGACACCAGCAACTCAACAACACCTGCACCACAACTACACACCACTCCCACCACGATAAAAATTTAGTAAGTTGCACAGTTACTTCATTTATACAATACACAGTGATAGACAAAATCTTCTGCACAAACAAGTAACACGTACTTTATAGTTACAACTTACATTAAATACCTACTTCAATTAACTACATTATCTCAGTCAATAAGTGCTTGTACCAACAATATCATTCATATACTGTATATATTCATTCATTTACTATACCATTAATTTACTCCCAACAAGTACTACATTTATACATAATTAAAACGCGTGTTTCATTATTAGAACTAGAAACAATCAGTCTGTTAATGATGAATATAATACACCATCACAATAACGATTAAAAGAAAATTAGCAAACAGTTATTAATTATAACTATCTATTGTGCCGGGACAAATTACATTACAAGGAAAAGCAGAAAAAAAAGAAACCACAACATGGCAACAACGAATGACGTTAGCAAGAATAGACATCATCTTTCATACAACTCTGATGATAAAGACTTTCACACAATGCTTACGCATACATTGCCACATACTCTACCCGGCACGGATACGAAAGCAACACCAAGTGAATGTACATAGTTAATTTCGTATATGATGTAAATATTTTTATATGAAATAACAAACTAAGTGGTTATATAGTCACATAATACTTACTGTTAAAAAAGGATCACAATGGTTAACCATCAATTTTACAACCTTGGGCACCACCGAAAAATAAAAATAAACACGAATGAATAAAATAAAATTAAACACGAATGAAGAAAATAAAATTAATGCAAAAATTAATTATGATCACATACCAACAAATAAAAGTAGGTGCAACTGTTATTATATATGTCTGTATGTTTATGTATATGTATGAACTATTTCTATATGTGAAACAACGAACAAAGCTATTGTTTCCGAGAGTCAGTTGCAAGGTACACTATGACTATCAACGACCGCAGCATGACTACATTAGCTACGATTAGGAATCTTATAATACATTTCGTGTAATATTACTACAGCCAGTGTTACAGATGACTTATTCATAATACAAATGATTGCTGTACCATGCTATTGAGCTGCTACTGTTGTAATTATGCAGGTGCACATTTTCGATGTCGTAACTTACTACGTATCATACAACGTGATTGTACAATACTATTTCAATTACTACATTTCCCACAATAGTGCAGTTACTACAATATTGCTGCAATTGCTACAATTTTAGCTACAAATGCTAACATTAATACAATTATGTACATTACAATATTACTACAATTAAATAATACAATTACGTAATAATTACATTCATACTATGTAACTACTGTGGCTTACACCCCAGGAATGTGCTTGCTAGATTTCATGAACGAGGTAGAGATGAACTGTAGCAAAGCAGGGGTGATTGAAGCACAGTCGGGTATGAAGAGAATTATGTATTTCACTTGCTCTTCATACAAGTTGAGTGCAACATTAGTCATGGATGTGTTAATTGCGTTCATACAATGTAATTACAATGTTCCTTCAATTCTGTTGTTACCAGAATTATATATTTCCATTACTCATCATACAAGTTGAGTGTACTGTTAGGCATTACTCAGCATAGCACCATATGTATTGTAATGACCTAGTAATTTTACCATTGCACAAATATATGTGTAGGTCTGCTGTCCATGCAGATTTGTGCTACTCTATCACTACAATAAGTTATACGATGTTCAATTTTATTACATAGTAGCTAGTATCATACATATTCATACGATGTAATGACTTAGTAATATTACCATTAACCTTTCCAGTTCGCTACCTACGTTATATCATCAGTCAGGGCATACATACACATAGTTTTGAAGCCTTATATTCCAATGCAGAAATCTTATGCTTTAGAAATATCAGTAATTGTTCATGTAATATTCATAATAGATAATCTGTTCACTCTTACTCCCTTATGAACATTCAAGTGAGACCCACTGAGTAGAGACAGATTGTACATATGTGAATATTTCAACCAGAAACTTTTATATTAAAAAGAAAATGAATTAGTCACTTTTATAACAATGTCACTATAATTCATATATATATGCAAAAAAAATATATGTATTAGTAGCTTTTGCTGTACTCTTAGCATTGTAAAAGAACTTACATATAGGCATATATCTATACATTATTTTTGCTTCTTAAATGCATATAAGACATATTTCAAATTACTCTATGACGTGTATAACACATTTATAGTATGTTATTATTACACATTTTTCTTTTACAAGGCCATATATTACTAATGTAATGCGTTGTGGGTCCGCCATTGGGCGTGATCGAGCGATGTCGTAACTCTAATACTGTACTGGGTATCGTATGTAGCTTCTGTATCATGACAGGTAGAGAGAGTAAGTTAGAGGGGGGGAAAGGAAATGATGTTTGCAATTTCTCTGAGGAAGGCTAGGTTGCATTGTGTCATCAGCTCCACTAGGAAGTGGCACAGTTCGCACTTTTGTCACCAAGGAAGAGACATATACACATACAGTGTTCTAGAATGATCTGGGGCACGCATGGTGCACGTGACGAGGCTTTTCCTTAGACCAGAAAAGACAGGACGAGATTCAGATTGACGAGAGAGGGCAGAGGGGCGACACACTAAGCAAGCAATGGGGAGAAGAGAGCCCCTAAAGTTATCAAGCATACACTAAGTTAATCTTGATCTTCCCTTGAAGACAATAAAAACTAATATCACTCCAAATTATATTTAAATCTTCCCTGAAGTTATTTATCTACGACCGCCTTCGGCCATCGCTACGGGACAACTATTGGAGCTTGTGGCAGTTTGGGGTGTGGATATAACACTGTTAATAATTCTGATTTACCTAGCTTCATTCAGAACACGATGTTTAGGGAGACTGAAGATGCTGAAAAGCACTCTGCCATAACTCGTCTTAATCTTAGGGAATATAAACTATCTGTTCTCAGAGATGATGATGATGATCGCCGAGCTTTTGGAACACGAGCCACCTATTGTTAGTGATACTGCCCAGAACTTACATGTTAATTTCTCAAATACCAGTGGGAATGCACAATATGAATTAGCCAAAATTCAGTTGCAAATGAGACAATTTCAAGTGTAAGAGAAACAACTTGAACTAGATCGTGAGTACAGACTGAGTCAGGCTGGTAATTCACTTAGGTCTCTGGGTGCCTCTGCTACAAAATCTTTTAATGGTTCAAAGAATATAAAGTTAGTCCCTCCCTCTAGTGAGTAAGATGTTACCAAATACTTCCATTTGTTTTAGATGCTGGCAGGTCTTCTTTCCTGGCTTTGGGACTCGTAATCAGTATTACTGCAGAGTGTACTTAAGAATAAGACACAGGAGACCTATTTTGGTTTATCAGTTGACCAGTGCACTGATTATAAGTTGGCATAGAATTCAGTGCGGAGAGCTTAAGAACTTATACCAGAAGCTTAAAAAGCTTACAGGTTCAAGTTAAGAACTACGAACAGATCAGACCGATTTGGAATAAGCTAGAGTACTTCAGAATAAATTGGATCAGTGGCTGCATGTTAATTTCACCTAAGAGAGTAGGGACATTGCTCCCAGAGGGTCAGTAAGGAGTTCCATGTTTTGTTAGTTTTGTAAGCAAGTCATCATATAAACAAAGAGTGCTGGAAGAAGCTGAGAGTAAGTCAAAGAGTTAAATATATTTCTATTATAAATACTTCAGGATTGTTAAAACCGAAAATCAGCACCCACCAATAGACAGGATGAACGGTAGCCAAACACACCCTCACCAGGTGTCAAGTGATGTTAAGGCCTGACTGGAAAAGTCATTTTTTTACCAAAGCAAAATAATAACAAAAAATTTCCATACACCTTATTACAGGTGTCCTCCATCCATAATAAATCTGTAACAGTTGGACTTGACCAACCATAGAATCAATGTTGGAGGGAACCCACTCTGGGGAAGCGAGTTGCAAAGAGATTTAGTTCAGGTTATAGAAGAATTCTGATAAGCAGAAGTTCTGCAATATTGCAGTGCAACAATCCTGTTATGGGCGCTAACAGATGTCCGTGTAGCGTAGGGGAAGGGGTGGAAAAGTGGCATGAAGGATGCAACTTCGTCTGAGCATTTTCATTAAAGTATCTGTATAATAATGCAAGGGGTGCAACATTTTTTCTTACCTATAATGGAGGTAGGTCAATTGTAATAGTAGGATTATTAAAAATTCTGATAGCTTTTCTCTGAGTTTTATCCAGTTGTTTTAGTTCATCCTCTCCACATCCATTCCACAAGGGTGAGCAATATTCCAGCTGAGAGCACACATGACTAGTGTAAATTATAGCTAACTGCTCGTCAGTGAAGAAGTTACGGACTGTGTACAATAATCCAAGTTTCGTTGAAGAGGTTTTAGCAAGTGACCTAACACGAGAGGTCCAGCCGAGAATTTCAATACTTTTAGAGATACGAATATTTGTAGCATTAAAGGTGATATAGAAATCAAGCAATATCTGCCTATTAGTTAACTGAATACGGAATATTTCGTTTTTCTAGCATTAAATGATACATTGTTATTTGTCCCTATTCAGAGATCTTAGAAAAGTCATGATTTATGGAGATTGCTCTACTGAGTTGTAAGATATTAAACTTTGTGAATGGGTTTTTAAGTGCAAATGAAATGTAAAGTGTTGAGACATCTGCATATGAGTGAATGTTATTTGCCCCTATTCAGAGATCTTAGAAATGTCATGATTTATGGAGATTGCCCTACTGAGTTGTAAGTAAGATGTTAAACTTGTGAATTGGTTTTTAAGTGTGAATGAAATGTAAAGTGTTGAGTCATCTTCATATGAGTGAACGAGACTATGGGTGGCAGATAAGAGATCATTAATATGAATTAGGAATGGGGTTGGAGCCAGAACTGATCCTTGTGGTATGCCAATATTAATGGGATTATGGGTGAGAGATGAGATCATTAACATAAATTTGGAATTTGTGGTAGGTGAGGGTGCTCGCCATCCACTCACTCGATTTAGTGCTGCTTTGGGTGTCTGCTCCTTCCTCTCTTTCACCCCTCCTCTTCTTTCTTTCTTTCATGCTTTCCTACGAGTGACTCTACACTGAGTGATAAGCCAAATGGTTCCCTGTACACCAGGAAACCGTTTACTATGCTGGGTTGTAACCATATAACCAAATTATGGCACCTGGTGATTTAGTGGGTCATTAAGGTTCTCCAATTGGATTGAGCCTGTGTAAGTTTATATCCAATGTTGGGGTTTATTACTCATGTAATGCTGCTCAGGGATGAGTGAAGCTGGCCACTCTCATCTTAAATGTCAGGACCAACTTGCTTAGCTCCGCTCTTCTACGCTCCTCATGGGGCAACTTAGGATTGGATGATGGAAGGATGGAGGAAAAGGGTTGGAGCCAGAACTGATGCTTGTGGCATGCCAGTATTGCTTCCGTGGAAACTGGATTATACATCATCTACATTTACTCTTATCTTTCTGTCGCCAAGATGTGCGAAAATTAGAGGAACAAAATATGATAGACCATAGCAAGGGAGTTTGGATAACAGGGAACAGTGTCACACTTTGTCAAAAGCTTAAGAAATACCAAGGCCTACTGCATGAGTTCCTCCATGTTGATCAGTTGACTGATGGATGGTATGAGTCAGAAGATTGAGTATATCAACAGTGGATCTTCCGTGGTGAAAACCATACTGCCTATCACTAATGAAGTTGTTGAATTCAGTATGATTTACAGTGTGCATATTAACCCCTCGTGGCGCTAATTCATATCAACCTGACTACCTTCCCTGAGTTGATTTTTTGTCATCAGATCAAGTATTTCTGAGGTCGAACTCTTGATCACCCTCGTGTCGTTGTAATTTATGCCTCTGGGTGGGTGTGGGGACGGTGATAAGTGGCCAGGACTGTGGGAGGTAGAAGGGCGTGAAACTGCAAGAGCTGGGTTACAGACAAGAACTGAATTACAAAATATGCAGTATTTGGCAACTGTGGTATGGCAGGGTTTGGCAACAGCTCTGATGGTGTAGAGGGAGACTCAATATTTCCATGGAACATACTTGAAATTATCGTACGGAGACCCATCGCCTCATATTAAGTGATCAGTGTGACCAAGGGTGGCCTGCATATCTGAATCACTAAATATGTGATATTTGGCAACTGCGATGTGGCAGGTTTGGCAACAGCTCTGATGGTGTAGAGGGAGACTAAGCGTTCCCAAGGAAACCACCGATGCTCCCTCGTGCTCGAAATTATGGTGCTAATACCCATTGCCTCATATGAGGCGATCAGTGTAGCCAGGTGTGGCCTGCATATCACCCCATATGAGGCTATCAGCGTTGCCAGGTGTGGCCTGCATATCGCCTCATATGAGTTAATGAGTGCAGCAAGAGTTAATTATTTCAAATACTTTACCAAGAGAAGATGTGATACGAGTAGCTATTGGTCTGCAATCTCAGGGGACAAAGGAACTTCCATTCTTTGGAATTGGGTGGATATTGGCTACTTTCCTAGCATTAGGCAATGGAGAAGTAAGTATGCATAATCTGAATAATTTAGCTGGAATAGCAGCAAGTTCTGGGGAATACTTTTTTTCAAAATGAAAGAAAAGCATTCAGGAACCGAATGATAATCGCCCGCCAGAATATGCTGTTTAGCCAAGGCCAAGATTTTGGCCATGTCTTCATACCCTTATGGTTTCACGTTGATACCTCAAGCCGTTCATGAGAGACAGTGGTGCTATAGGCGAACGATAAAAAATAATTGACCATTGGTAGCCATTTTGGTGACCATAACCTTGACCCCGAGTGCCCCTTTTCGAACTCAGCCAAGACTTTGACCATATATTGATACCCTGTAAGTTTCATGTTGATAGCTCAAGCCGTTTATGAGACATATTGGGAACACACACACACACACACACACACACACACACACACACACACACACACACATCGACAAACACTCAGAGGCAGGCAAAAACATTATTGCTCTGCCTTCTAAAGGTGGGTGATAACATTATTGCTTTGCCTTCTAAAGGTGGGCGATAACAATTGGAAGTATTCCATCTGGACCTGAAGCTTTGTTGAATGATGGATTATCTAGGATGGATTTTACACATCTAGTCTGTATCTTAAGTTGTACTGTTTCTGGAGAGTCAAGTTCAAACACAGGGACGTTCTGGCTGACATCCTCTAAGGTAGAATTTCTGGCATATGTCCTGGCAAGGATGTTCGTTTTACCATGCCGGTCTTTTATAGTGTTACCATCAAAAGATTTTTGTGGGGGAATGGGTGGTAACTTGTTAAAGTTATTATTAAATATTTGAGAGTTGACCAGGAAATCCTATTGTCATTAGGATTATTTAATACTTTGAATGCTTGGTGTGTGAAGAAAGTTTGATTTGACGAGATTAATTACTACCTGTTGACAGACTCCTATAGAGTTGACGTTGAACACTAGCGAGACTGGGATATCGCAGCCATCAGGGATTAATGGTGATAACAGGACTCCATCTGAGCAACCATCTTCAAACAGGAAACAAAGTCATTTCCCCAAGACACACTATTTACTAGTTTTGATTCTATAATGCTAGTATTAATTGATGGTGACAATATTATGGAAGTAACTGTACTTCGAGACACTTTTGCTTCACAGTCTTTTATGCTGAAGGGGAGAATAGATGTAGCTGAAACTGATGAATATGTCTTATTGCAGGGAATAGCTGATTGTGTTTCTGTCCCCTGGCTGAAATGCAACTCCAATCAGAAATACCAGTCCAGCACGTGTAGGCATCGGAGCCAGTTATCTATGAAACAGGTCACTATCCTTTTTGATAATGACTTGTCAGGGGGTCAAGTGAGCACAGTTACAGTGTTCCATAAGTGAGGATAGAAGGAAAAAAAATAGTAGAATGCCCTACACTGCACCCAGTCTGTGTTGTAACAAAAGCCATGACGGCACATACAGGTCCAGAGTGGCTTAGATGCAGAGATCTGATCCAGAGATGGAGTTTTGATTACCCGGAGGCATCCCGTCGACATATGGGTACGTACGTTGCCCTGTTTTGTTATGGTGACACCCAACGATGTACCCATACGTTATGCAGTTGCAAGGTCCATCATTTGCACATTTTTCAAGTTTCAAGGGTGATTTTTGGTAGGCATATAAGGGAGACCTCTGGCCCCACCTGACCTCCCTCCGCTCACCACGCCATTATCTCGGCAACTCATCTGTTTGCAGTGACCTGACCAGCAAAGACATGTCGTGCCACGGTATCTCCAATGACGAAATTCATGGTGAAAATGATTCCTGAGGTGGAGAACAAAGGAAGAAACAAGCTAGAGGAAGAAACAAACAGAAGTGATGAGATGGTAATGTCGTAAAGGAAGGTGCCATATGTTGAAGTGTTTGGTGAGTGAACAATGCTTATATCGCCTATATTATTGTGTGAAAAACAATGTACTCTTGTACCACATATAAATTTGTACCAAATAAATAAATAAATACCTAACATTAAGTGGCTTGAATGAGTTACCCATCCCTCAGTTCGATTTCTTTGAAGAGAGGTACCCTCATAGAGCATGAAAAGGTGAGGGTACTCTCACCTGTAGCAACATTTATAAGCTCAGGTGGGCGATTTCTCTATGAATATTCGATGTTTCTCATCAAAAGTGGAGGTTTGAGCAAAAAAAAAAGAAAATCCAAAATTGGCTGAGACTGGGGGAGGGGGTCAGTGGTTGAAAATCAGCCAGGACGCGACGGGATAACCCAATGGTGAGTGAGTAAGAATGTGAAGTTGATTTGTCTGAATATTACTTCCTGAGAGTGCATTGTGTGTTGATGCATTGGTGGACATCCTTCCCATCACCGACCCCCCACACTCCTCATGGGGATAAGTTGGAGATCGTACATCAGGTAGTTGTTCCGAAGGTATGAAGACAAGATTTTAACAACTGCCTATGACTGTACTCTAGCAGGACGCCTATGGGTGACGAGGACTGTCTCCCATCTGGCAACATTTTTACTGGCCTGAAATTCGCCGAGAAGTTTCCCGGTATTGAACGACACGCCTAATCTGCCACTTGGTTAGTACGAGTAAGAAGCTTATTCCTGTGGTGTCGTTGGTTCCTGTTCCTATCTTTGATGCCTCACTTACTAGAGTCCTTGTTGATACTGATGACTTTCTTCCAAAGACGTCATCAGGGAATCATATATTCCCACTATGTTGAAAATTGACACTAGGCATCCTGAAGCCATCTCCTTGAGAAACATTTCTGCTAAAGCAGTGGTAAAGGAGACGATTATCTGTTTTAATAGGAAAGGTTATCCCAGAGAGGTGCAAACAGATCAGGATAGCAATTTGATGTCCAAATTATTCAGACAAACCATCATGGAGTTAGGGATCTCCCAGATCACCTCCTCAGCCTATCATCCTCACACACAGGGACACTGGACAGATATTTTATTTCACCCTCAAGCTAATGTTATAGAAATATTGTATGGTTCACGATAAGGATTGGGACATATCATCACTTCCCAATGTTGCAAGCAGAGAGGTGCCAAACGAGTCCTTAGTCTACTCCCCTTGTGAGCTTATTGTTGGCAATGATATGAGAGTTCAATTAATTTTCCTTAAAGAACAATTGGTCCATGATGAGGGTCATGTTTGTCTGTTGACCCATGTCTCAGACTTCAGAGAAAGTCTATCCAATAGTTTAAAAGTAGCTAAGACAAACATAAAGTCCTCTCAAAGAGAAATGAAGAGTTGGTGTGATAAAAACAAGCAGGCTAGAGTAGTGTGTTTCACCCAGGAAACAAGGTACTACTATCTCTCCCTGTTCGGAGACAGAAATGGGAGTCAAGTTTCTCAGGCCCATATCCAGTAGAGAAATAGGTATGTGGTTAATTATATTATTCAGACACCAGCCCGGAGTAAGGAGTTTGAGGACCTATCACGAACGAGAAGATACAGGACCCCCTAGTCCCACATGTGTGATGTCAGCAGCTGAGATGGTGGATGAGCAGCGTTTGCCCCTTAACGTTGGACCAGACTGCCAGTTGGAGAGAGAAATATGAAGTGCGGACAGAATTAACTAATAAACTCTCTCCCTTAACGGCTGAAGGACGAGTGAATGCTTTTCTAAGGAAGTATCTTGATGTTTTTCATGAAAACTTCTGAGTTGAGGGATGCAACACCGCATGATATCGATGTTGGAGACGCCTGTCCTGTGAAGCAACCCTGCATATCAATGCCATCAAGTCCATTTCAGTTTGACAAAGGGGTACCACTGTAGATGTTATATAGGCATTATATATATCATAAACACAATGCATAGGATTAATTAGCTTACAAGTTGATTGTAATGTAATATGTATTAATATATTAATGACTCTTTTCTGTCGTTGGTATGACAGTGGGCGTGGCCGAGCGATATGTAGATATTATATAGGCATTATATATATCTCATAAACACATTGCACAGGATGTAGTGTCTGACAGAGACATACACAGCTTTTCATTAGGAATGTCAGTTCTCCACACTCATGTTGTCCCAGACCATCAAGAATCCTTAACATATGATGTTTTCAAAATATCTCCGTAGTTCAAACAAACAAAAATTTCATGACGCTTTCAAACACGTGGAAGTCCACAGGATATCTATCAGACACTAGTACCTCACCAAACATCCTCTCCTACCTGTATATAATGTCAGAGAGAAGCCGTACAGAGCGGAAAGGGGATAGATAATGCCCGAGAGCACAATCAGGGCAGAGTAAGGAGAAAGGGGAGACTGGCCGTCACTCTAAGCTCGTTTGTAAATCACTATCAATATAACTGTACAATAAAACTCAGTAACCCAAAAGTGCTGTAACTCACCTCGTTGATATTACGTCTCACGACTTTATTCTGGTTGTACTAAGTAACCCATAATCGACTTTTCCTACTTCCCTACAAGTACCTACGACTACATTGTCGAGATTGGTGGCCAGCGGTAACAATGAACCCATCTATGATTAACTACGTTAAACTACAAAAAATTACAACAATAAATTATGTTATCGAGATTTGTGGCCAGCGGTAACCACGAACCCATTACGTTCACTTACATTGGTAGCAGTGGTAAACGAAGCCGATTAACATCTCAGCCAAACCAATCATATAAACATAACGTCTCGCTCCTAACTACCTCAACTCCACGATTTACGAGAAACAATAGCAGCGATAAATTACGTCTATCAAGAACTCTACAAGCCTAGAAGTTAATCACAACGACTAAGGAAAATCAAGTAATACAAAATAAGAAGAAAATAAGCAAACAAAGAAGTGAAAAACTACGAACAACTCAAAGAGTGACGAGGGAGGAATTGCTCTAGCAGTCTGACCAAGCATGATGAGCTAAACACTGCTGACTACCCCATACTTCCACCACCCTCCACCACGATCCCCACCTTCTCCACCACAACCCCCACCACCATCTTCTGCACCATAACTACCAGAGTAAGGCATGGGCTGAAAACTGTTTGCAAAGATCATCATAACATGCCAGTCAGCCCAAGTGCTTGACAACACCGGCCTGCACCACAACTGCACCTGCCTGTCTGCCAGCTTGTCTGCCTACCCCAGGGACGACATCGAGCGCTGACGCATCATACTGAGAGCCGACCTACCTCAACAGGAACTGTGAGACATCTAGAGCGAGTGTCTCGACCCCATTTGTAATCAACAATCAACAACACCTCTCTCGTCATACCACGACTGTATCTCCATTGCTGTTCTAGTGAGTTAATTTATTCTAACCAAGGTTGTATTAGTTAATAATTCACCACTTACATAACTATCCATAAATTACTAACACTTAGTTAATGACCCAAGCAATTATCTACTCATCATCATCACAAACTAAACAGTGAGAGACAATTACACAATTCACACTGACATAGGTGAAATCAAGAGAAAGGTAAAATATGAATTAGTGTGTATTCCCATTATGCTAAGTAGAGTTCCATTATTAGTGCTCGAAGGATTAACATTAGCAGTGACAAATACCCTTACACAAACACCGGGAAACGATCAACATAATATAAATACAGAAACACCATCAAATACATTGGAACAAGCAGAAAACCAAACTCAGGAAACAAAACATAAGCTAGATAAAGAACAACAAACAGACGTAATATACGCTGAAGTAAACGATGATGCCATTTGGTCAGAATCTTCAGATGCAGATAGTGAACTTTATAAAAAAAATACCTCAAGTCTACTATAATGTAGACCATAGAGTATTAAGGCCAGTAAATGACGATTGCAAAACAAAAACTGTAAAGATGGATTACATAAATACAGCAAGCACTAGTGCAGTGCCTTCTCCACAAAATCCCAGTAATAATCCCTTGCTAGTGTACATGTGTCATGAAGATTGTAAACTACCAAAATTCTCTTGTACAGAAAAAGACAAGATAGACATAAACACTCTTACTGAACAGTGTCAGCAGTATTTCATTAGAAGACACATTACAGACGAGAAAGGGAAAATAGCTGTTTTTTCAGCTAGAATAAACCAAGAACGATGCCCAGATGGCAATTTGCTTAGGTCTGATAAGTTATTGAAAGCCACAAAATTTGAGGAATTTAAGACAGAATTTCTCAGGCAATTGTCGGGAGGCAAGAATTTTTGTTGGTGAT
>JAGKTI010015898.1:0-19998 GCA_018397915.1 Birgus latro
AGAGAGAGAGAGAGAGAGAGAGAGAGAGAGAGAGAGAGAGAGAGAGACGTAGGGGTAAGGGAGGAACATTTCTGGAGGTCTGTATAAGAAAGGAAGGTAACGGAGAGATGATCATGGGAGAGGAGGAAATATTCTGAAGGAACAGAGACTTGCAATAAGCAGTTTTTGTACCGGTAGGGAAAGAGAATGATCTGGAAGAGGTTGAAGGTGATGGCAGAACGTAGAGGTATATGGACGACGACATATTTGGTGAGGAGAGTGTCCTCGAGTACTGGATAGTAGAATTCTAGAGAGGAGCAGGAAAGTACTGGGGAAAACCGAATGTAGAGTGAGCCTGTTCCAGTACAAAACGGACAGCAGAGATAGGTACTAAGTCTACAGTGACACGTCCATCAACAGCATCGAGTAGGATACGAACCGAGGTAGAGACTTGAGAGAGTAGGGAGTCAATGGCTAGCTGGAGATTATCCATGTTTAGTTTGAGGTTGAAGAACTGAGAAATAACGTTGAGATTTGAAAGGTGTTTTAAGATTTCGGTGAAGTTGTTCAGAGTGTAAGTTACTTCGTTTAGGTGGGCTGTAATCTTCTGTAACATAGTGTGGTGGACCTGTATGACTCAGCTTTGAGAATCTAGGGTTGAAGCTAAATGAGCTAGATCAGATTTGAAGCCAGAAAGGTCACGAACCGTAGCGACACCAAGCAAGCCACTAAGTATTTCACCTCCGAAGTCAGAGACCTCGTTTCACACGAGAACGACCTACGGGTGTCTCAATGGAAAATGTGAAATTGAGCTCAGTGAATTTGTTATTTATGTACTGGAATTACCAAGAGAATGGTAGAAAAAGATGGTACAAATACTAGTTCGGGTTGTGTTTCCCCATGATGGCTGAGAGATGGGTCTTGATTTTGTCCAACTGGTGTGCAAAGGCAGGTAGGGCAATGGCTACGTTGGCCAGGGGTGCAAGATCATAGCACATGGAGACTACATTCTCAACCACCATTACCTCGCCTTCCGAGCCGACCAAGGCCCCGGGACAAACTCCACCATCGTCCTTACCCAACCCGGACCCTATGAGTGTCTGCACTAGCAGCAGGTAGATCGCTAACATCGTACATTGAAAATAAAGATATTATTAATGGGAGAGGTCCTGGAGACGCTGACGGGCGGAATGCAGCTTGGATCGATATTGACTGGTTGATGAATGAGGAGCTGTAGGTTGAGATGGAGGAGACTGAGGGGTAGATTGAGGGTTTTGTGGAGTAGGACGGGTAGTGGTAGGTTGTGCAAGTGACTTCCAGTACTAGGCCTCGTGGTGCACGTTTTAGATCGTTTGCATGTACCCATTTGGTATCTTTAGTGGATAGGTCTTGTATGTGAAATTTGTTACCCTGTTGAGTGAGCACACGCTAGAGACCTGTAAATTTGTCATCCAATTTAGTGGTGCGCGTATGGGAATGAGCAAAGACTAGATCTCCAACGCGGATACTGATAGGGGAGGCAGATTTATGTTGGCGCTGCATCATGTTCTGAGGTGAATCCAGATTTGATTTTACATACTGATGGATTGTTTGGAAGTTTGCCAATTTTACTTTTACATAATCATCCATGTTATAGACGGGGTCTCGCTTTGAGGATAACAGGGAGTATGGTAGATCTTTATCAAATCCAAAGAAGACAAAGAAGGAAGACTCGCCAATTGATACATTGATGGAACTATTGATTGCAGATGCGACTTGGGGTATCCATTCATCCCAGGATGGACTATGGGAGCCTAGATGTCTGAGGCACTCTAAGATTTTTCCATTGTGGCACTCTACAACGCCATTGGAAGCCAGATGGTTTGACACGAAATTGCATTTATTAATTTTAAAGCGGTGACAGATTTCATCCAGGAGACTATTGTTGAACTCAGTACCATTGTCAGTAAGGACTGTATGTGAGGTACAGAATGGGCAAATTACGTGATCCACGAAGGCATGTGCCACACTCTTCGCGGTCTTATCTGAGAGGGGCACCAAGACACAGTAACACGAGAAGTGATCGACTGCTACAAACAAAGACTCAGTGCCTGATTCCATAAGAGGGAGTTTTAAAAGGTCAATGGAGACTGTTTCCCATGGTCGTAACGGGATTGGGTATTGTAAGAGCGGTGGAGGCAACCCGGTCGATCCTTTGTGGCGGTGGCACGAAATGCAAGAGTCACAATGTGGATTAATATCACGGCGCATGGTTGGCCAATAGTATCCAAGACGTGTTTGGTGGAAACTTCGGTCTTTACTCGGATGGGATGCATGGGGTGTATCATGAACCATGTGAAGGACCGCAGATATTAGATCAGTAGGAAAAACGAGTTGGTGTACTTCTCTATTGGGCAAGTCCTTCCATGTGAGTGATGTTTTTCTGTATAAGATATCATCTTTTAGTATGTACCCATCTATTGGTACTGGTAGAGTAGGTAAGGTCGAGGTATCTCCCGATTCCAGAAAATAAATTACTTTGGACAATACGGGGTTCTTGCGCTGAGAATTTTGAACAATCTCTGGTGTCAGTGTGGTGTTCTCAGTTTCATTTGGCTGCAGTGATGTGACAGCTGCTGCTACATGGCGTGAGAGTGCGTCTGTGACTATATTCGATTTTCCTGGGACATACTGAAAAGTGGGATTGAGGTCCTAGATGGTGAGCGACCATCTAGCTAGCCTACCTGTGAGGTTGCGTCCCATAAACAAATCGCATAGAGAGAGGTGGTCTGTCTGGATATGCACTGGATAACCATACTGTATACTATATCTCTGAAATGTTTCAAGGACCAGACCACAACTAAACCTTCCAGATCTGTGACACTGTAATTACATTCATCGGTGGCAAGGGCGCGACTAGCATACGCTATTACACGCTTCCTTGATGCTTTTTTTTTTTTTTTAATGCCAGGAAGAAAAAACCAAAGGCCATGGGCCTGCATACTGTTCCTTCCAAGAAAAAACAAAAACAATACAAAAGAGAGCCAAATTCAAGATCCATTCATTTTGAGATGCCTGGATACACTGCATTTGAAAGACTAGAGATCATAGGAAGTAGAGAATGCAGACAGAGGAAGACAGTTCCAGGGTTGACCAGTTGCATAAATGAAGGACTGGGAGTAACGGTTAACTCTTGCATTAGAGAGTTGGACAGAAAAGGAATGAGAGTTTGTTGCTAGACGGGTACTATGTGCCTGTCGTAGAGCTGGAGGGAAGCAAGCAGAGAGTTCAGAGGAACAGTGACCGTTGAAGCAGCGATAGAAGAGAGATAAAGATGCAACAGTGTGACGAAGGGAAAAAGGTTGAAGGGAATCAATAAGAGGAGGAGAGTTAATGAGATGAAAAGCCTTTGACTCCGCCCTATTGAGAAGAGCTGCATGTGGGGAGCCTCCCCACACATGAGAGTTGTACTCCATACAGGGGTGAATAATACCCGCATACAAGGCCAACAACTGTGCAGGGGTAAAGAAGGTTCGGAGTCGGCTTAGCACACCTAATCTCTTGGGAGCAGATTTCACAAGAGAGGTAATATGTTCTTTCCAAGATAAATTCCGAGAGAATGAAACCCCAAGCATGTTCCAGGATGATGCAAGACTGAGCTGGACATTATTAAACTTTAGTGGGTAATCCTGAGGAAGATACTGTTGGATTGATAATTGTAAGAACTGATTCTTGGATGCATTAAAAATAACAAGATTATTTTTACCCCAATCAGAGATACGAGCCAAGTCAGACATTAGGTGTGCCATAGCCTCATCCCTTGTTTGTTGAAGTAATTGCTGAGATGGATGTTGCAGAAACCGAATAGGAAGGTGAAGGGTGGAATCATCAGCATATGAGTGGATAGGGTCAGATGTACAGCTTTGAAGGTCATTGATGAATAAAAGAATGAGAGTTTGTGATAGGACAGAGCCCTGAGGAACACCACTGTTGATAGGTCTTGGAGAAGAACGATGGGCCGTCTACAACAGCGGCTATAAAACGACCAGAAAGGAACTAGAAATGAAGGAACAGATAGAAGGATAGAAACCGTGGGAGGACAGTTTGGAAATAAAAGATTTATGCCAGACTCGACTGAAAGCCTTTGAGATGACAAGTGCAATGGCAAAGCTTTCGCCAAAGTCCCGCAAGGAGGATAACCAGGAGTCTGAAAGGTAGGTGAAAAGATCGCCAGTCCTGCGCCGGAGGCATCTGTACATAGAAGAAATGGTTTTGTATAATCAGGGAATGCAATAACTGGGGCATTTTCAAGAGCTGTCTTTAGTGCTTGGAAAGCCTGTGTGTCACGAATTTTCTACATCGTGAAATTATGTATCGTAAATCGTGACATCGAGAGATTTGTAGGAACGATGAATAGTTCTGAAGTCCGTGAGAATTCACCATTCTCTTAACCGTCCACTCGTGTACTTGCATTTGCATCAAATTTTCAAAACTTTCGTCATTCTTTCGCGAGTGACTGTCTTTATGCACAGACAGTGGATTCCTCTGAGCGATAATTTCTGAATTGTCGTTTCTGCCTCCCTGGCCGTTAGTGGCCACGCCCTTTTCACACGATGCCTCTGTTTAGATCAAGCATCGAGTCAGTCGTCCTATAGCAGTCACGAAGAGCGGGTTTGCTATACCCAGCGCGGATTGATTTCTTCTAGTGATCTCGAAAAATCCTGCAGTATCGGCGTTTTCCCGAATCTCCCACCAACTTGGTGATCGACTAGAGCAGTAACGGTTTCATCTTTACTGATTAGTATTTCTTTTTTGTTTTTTCCTAGGCTTAAGGCTATTTAGCTATTTGTCTGAGTGCTTGAGTGAGTGCATTTCCCTTTCTTTGATTTTGAATTGATTCATGTAACGTAAATTTATTTTCTTGTTATTAATAAATTTACAGTTCGTTTTCTTGAGCTTTGTTAAATGTAACAGTCATGTTTGATTTCCCCAAATATTTAGTACACTTTTGCTACTCCAGGTTAGCACAACTACTAATATTAATCACGACTGGTACTTAGTCCAGCTCTTGGTATTAATCCTTAAATCCGTTGTGCCAGCTAGGAGTTTGGCTTAGCCAAGATCCTGTTTGTTATTATTATTATTATTTTTTGAATGTTAAGGGGAGAAACTAACTTTCTCAGAGGCCAACAGTACAGTGATACAGCCTTCTTGAGCGTTTAGTCTCTGCTGTGTACTGTTGAGAAAGTCTATAAATTCTCGACTCAAGAGAATTGGCGTAGTAGGCCAGCATAAAAGTGAAATCGCCACTTGATTTCACGAGTCGATTCTCTCGTGATAATCGACTCGATAGTTATTCCTAGCATTCATAGCTACATTTTTCATTTCCCCCCTGACACTGTGACTGATCTTTAGTCCAAAATAAGGGTACATTTTTCTTGAGTAAGTGGGTTGGAGGAACATAGTCCTTAATGAATCTACGATAGTAACCGCTCAGTCCCAGAAAACACTTTACAGCATCTGCAGTGGTAGGTTCTGGGAAACTGATGATTTCCTTAGTTTTGTCTTTATTAGTATGAATGCCTTGTGCATCTACGACATGTCCTAGAAAGTTGATTTTCTTTCTTAGGAAGTCACATTTACTGAGGTTGATGTTCAGGCCTGCCAGCTGTAGGCGTTCCAATACTTGTTGTAGTTTGGCAAAATGTTCAGGCATTGATTTACTCACAACAATTATGTCATCTAGATAAGCAAAAAGAGAGTGTCCCATCATGCCACTGAAGACTGAATGGATTAGTCACATGAACACAGAATGGGCATTCCTCATACCAAAAGGAAGCCTCTTAAACTGAAAATGTCCGGAAGGGGTGCTGAAGGCTGTAATAGGGTAAGATGATTCCTCCATTTCTACCTGCCAGTAACCACTGAGTAGGTCTAGGGATGAAAAGACTACGTTGTTTTCACCTAGTGAGTGACTCTAGCAAATCTGTGAGGATGGGTAACGGGAAACTGTCTGGGACGTTTTCAGAATTTACTTTACATTAGTCCACCAGTGGTCTAAAGTTGCCGTCCTTCTTTGGGACTAAAAAAAAAGTGGGTTATTCCATGACTAACAGAGGGTTCAATAAAGTCCTGATCTAACATTTTCTTTACTATCTCATCCGTTTGTTTTCTCAAGCTGTAGGCAACCGATATGCTGGTATGTAGACTGGCTGAGTACCTGGTACTAGTTCTATATGATGTTTGACGAAGTCTGTCCTCCTCATCGGTTCTCCGGGTAAGGCTACCACATATCGGTAAGATTTTAAGAGGGTGAGTAATTGATCTGTATATTGTGGGAAATCTTTACAAGGTAGACTTGAGAGCAGGTCAGGTGAAAGAGTCGGAGCAGATCCCGTAGAGTTGATTGCAGAGATACATGTCGGGTCATTATCATCATCATGGATAGTAAGTATGGAGAAATCGTGGCACACCTTTACGGCCGCTGGGTACACCAGGAAGTCTCCAATCTTTACACCACTTTTAAGCTTCAGTGGAACATTAGTGGCATTTAGCAAGTACAGGTAATATAAGCTGTCCTGTAAGACAGTGCACCATACTGACTCATAAGTTAAGCCATTCACACAACACGTCTTAGGTAATGTTAGTAAATCCACTCCTTCTTTTGCACGTACTAAAAGAACCGAGACTTTGGTGAACTCATGCGGTAACAAAATTGTGCAGTATTCGTTACTGCGCGCCTCGTCTCTGCGTGTTCGAGAACATCAGTCAAACTCTGTGAGGTAGTTAACTGAGACATGTCTGAGTCGGCTGTAGTGCTGTCGTTGAGGGGTTTGGAAGAGCCATTATTGAATGCTGAGAGGATGTATCATCAGGTGTTGAGGAATTTATTTCTTTGCTCTCAGCTAGTGGTGGATTGATCTGTTTACTCTCAGATGATGATGATGATGGCGAGTATTGCTCTGTACTCTTAGGCAGTGTTGGGTTCAGGGAGGACTGAATGACTGAGTTTGAGTAAGTACAGGGCAGGGATATTCCATGTTGTATACTAGGAACCCAGAAATGTCTATACTACCAGAGGTATGTAATAATGCAATGGAGTATTGTGCCATGGTGGGCAAGCCAATAAGGGCATCTGCTGGATATCTCAAATCGTTAGCAACATGAAATTCTATTGGGAAAGAGATCAAGGCTCTGTCTAGTTGTACCTCCAAAGTGACTCTTCCCTTGACGTTAAACTCTGAGCCCTCTACACCACATACGCGAATGTCAGGCAGGTCAAGGAAGCTGACCCTTTTGTTTTTTCCTCTAATGATGTTTAAAGAGGTATCAGAGATCAAGTTTACTATAGATCCTGTGTCCATGAAGAACGATGTTTGTATGTCATTACTCCATCCTAGAATGACTAAGCCTGAGGAAGTTATGGGCCCTACATGCCTTCATGGCGAATGGGGAGTTGATGTTCCGTTCCTACGTTATATTGGTCCAGTACGGGCGCTTTGTTTCCCCCAACTAGCAGCGGTTTAGGTAACGGCATTCCTCAGTAGTGTGAGTCATACAGGTCTTGTGATACTTGCATGTAGGACGACGCGAGCGGGAAGGCGTATGCTGTGTACCTTGAGAGTGATGTCGTCTGTGTTTACGGTTGCAACTGGATCCTCGATGTCTGGGGTTACCACATTACCAGAAAATAACCGAGGATTGTCTATTCCATCTCACATTAGATTGATCACGACCGGCAGTTGGTGAACGATGCCAGTGCGTGTTGGGTTTTCCTCGTGTAGCGGGACGCGAACGCGAGTGGTCTGATGGAGTGGAGGTGTAACAGACTTGGGAGACCGAGAGGTGGTTTGTGGCCTGACGCATGCGGTTGGAGCCTGTTCTTTCTTGGATGGTTTTGGTGACCTGAACAATTTTATCTCCTGGATTGAAACCTATCTCTAGAGCTATTTCTCTCTGTCGAGGTTCAAGCCAATGCAAGAATCTCATGTAACCTAGTAAATCTCCAAATTTTTGAGTGAAAGCATAGGAGTTCCATCAACTTCTATCCATTTCGTGCCTACTAACAATTGGTGCATTTCGTTACTGGTGGCCTTCATGGCAGCCACTGCTTCGCGTAATTTGGCATTTTGAGCTGGGACTGTCATGTCCTCCTCCATCTGGGTGAGGAGATTAGTTAATCCAATGAGAGATGCGGCATTGGAATGCTGGCAACAAAGCTTTATGAGTTCCTTGTGGAGTTCATCAAATGTTTTAATGTCATCGAAATGACCTGCATGGATCGCGGCTCCTACTTCTGATTTGCCTTGGTGTAACCTACCCATAAAATAAGTGAATCTGAGGGGTTTATCCGTGATTCGCCGATTGTGAATGTCCGTTTCTACCTCCCTGAGGAAGTCGTAAACTGACCAAATCGAGTCCTCGCCGGTAAATTTGAGACGGTTTGCATCATCTAAATAGATGGATTGTGGGGGAGGAGGTGTATTAGCCATGGTTGAAAAAGGAGGGGTTTCCGTAAGTGTGGAAGTGAGTGAAGTAGGCGTGGGAGATGGAGAGGAAGTAGTGATAGTTGAAGAAGCAGAGACAGAAAGAAGCTTTGAAAAATTAGGGAATGAAGATGATGTATCTGGATTTGTAGTATCTGGATTTAAAGTATATGGGTCGGTAGGAGTAGTATCAGCAGTAGTGGTGATTATGAGTGTGGGAGGATAATGCAAGTGGTCAGCAGGAAATGATGTCTGAGTTGCTGAGGTGTGTTTTGGATAAGAGTGGCCGCTGAAGAGATGAGTCACTGAATCCCCATTTGTGGGACATATTTGTTTATTTGCAGTTTGTTGGCTCTCATTGGTGGGAGTAAGTACCATATATTCAAAATATGACATGTAGTGTGGTGAAAAGATGTAGGATGAAAGATGAGAAAGGAAAATGTGTATAGTATTTAGAATGTGAAGATGAGAGAATGTACAATAAGAATGAAAGTGAAAATGAATGAAGATGAATGGGTGCGGGCGTTAGTAAATAAAGGGTTAAGTGTGAGATGAGTTATAAATGTACTTGGTGAGGAAGATAATGAAGTGAAGGTAGCGAAATGAATATGTACAAAATATGCAATCTGTAGAGAAAATCCGAAGAATGATCTCTATAAAAAGTCAAGTAATGGGTTGATGAGAATAAACTATAATATAGTTACATAGGTTGGGATGTGAATGAGGTGATGTAGGTCAGCTGGCGCGAAGTTAAAATAGTGCTTGAGGTTGGTGGTTTGGTTCGCAGTAGATGAGACTGGTTAGACTGGTTGTGAACATGGAGGTGGATGAGGTCAGCTGGTGCGAAGTTAAAATGGTGCTTGAGGGTGGTGGCTTGGCTGGCAGTAGATGAGACTGGTTGTGAATGTGGAGTTGGAGTTCGCCTGGCAGGTATTTAAGATGAGGCTTGGAGGAAACGGGTTGGCTTTGGTCGTGAGACGATACGTGAATAAGGGGGTCGGTCGCCTGGGAGGAAGTTAAAACGATGCTTAGTGGAGGCTTCGTGGCCCGGTGAGTGTGAGACGGTACTTGAATGAGGCGTGTTGCGATGGCTGGCAGGTGGTGACTCAGTGCGACAGCAGATGTCGGGTAGAGGCAACAAGAGGCACCTGATGGTGAGTAGGGTGTGAGGAGTGTGGGAATGGCTACTGAATAGGTCCTCACAGGGTAAGTGCAGAGTTGGTGAGTAGGTGCATTGGGCGGTGTCGGGTTGAATGGCAGACGGTTGTTAGGTGACACCGAGAGAGGAAGGGACATTATATGGTAGAGCACTGAATAGGTGCTGATGGAATAGGTGCACAGTTTGTGAGATAGGTGCATAGGTCGGCGGTGGTGACACAATACTGCAGATGAACAGCAAGGTGTGTGGGCGGAACGTATTAGAGAACACAGCACTGATGAGTTTATTGGTGTCACCAAGGCACTGTAGGGAGGTGATCAGGAACGAAGGTTCACTCACCGCTGCACCAAATGTAAGTCACCGTCACTTTAGTAGTAGATATAAAATCCTGGAGTAGCTATTTAAGGCTTTTATTAGAGCCTCAATATTTACAGTGTGCCCCTCGAAGCGGCTCGTCTCAGACTGAACACATCTGGTCTAGCGGAGCGTGAGAGGCAAGTCTGACTTAGCATTTTTAAGATCTAGCAGTGGGGATATACAGTGGGGGTATAGATATACAGTGGGGGGTACATGTAGATATACACTGGGGGGTACAAAGGTTTGTTGTACTGTTAACGACCATTCAATGGCATCTAGAGGCTGTGTGAACGGTCCTTATGTTTTTGCCATATTTGTGGAAAATTTATAGTGAAAAAACAGACAGAACATAACACAGTTTGTTAAAACAGCTTGTAACGCCTACTTTGGAATAAAACTTGGTGTCCAGGCCAAAAAGAGGGCCCCCTCAGAGTGTCTGCTCTGTGTTGAGGAACTAACACAATAGCGAAGAGGGAATTCACAAGAGTCGTGCACTTTTTGCCAAGTTTTTGCAATTTGGCACGCTAATAGATATTGATATAACATTTTCAAAAACAATCGCGAGGAAGTTGGGGCTGACTTCGGATGACCTGTGTGCACAGAATTAAAGATGACCCCTACATGAAATAATAAAAATCATTTGTCACCTCCCATTAACACTAGATTGTTGTATAATACCACTTTTTCCATGTTCTGTTTTGTGTCAGAAGTCCATTTTTGAGGTATATTTTGTATTTCAAGGTCATCTTCAAGGTCAAATTTCATTCCCAAAGTCATATTAGTCACATACGACAATTATTTGGTAGCATTAAGTGGAAAGTAACTTATTTAGTTTCTTTAATTACAATTTCTTTTTTTTTTTCTCATTTTAGGTCTGCTGGACAAGTGAAGAGACACTGATTCTTAATGCATCATGAGTTCTGAAAACCAGCTTGTTACAAGAAAATTCAATGATCAGGCACTGTGTTGTTTGTTTCAAGGAGAGGAAAGATCCTCCAAAGACTTGAGATGTCCGTATAACAATAAATGCCATCACAAGCATATGAAGCCGTAGAGAATGATTTTGTAGAAAATGATATTACTCTACCTCTGGAAGCAAAATTGGTGTGTTTAAATGATGGCTCAGGAGTCGCCAACACACTTCAAAGAAACAAGGCAAAGTATCATAATGGATGTCGGACTCTGTTTCTGTCTAATATAGTGCAGAGAGAGCTGCATAAGAGACAAAGAAAGAAACATGAGAGTGATGATGTAACAGTCAGTCCCAAGAAAACCAGGATAAGTTTCAATCCAAGCCTTGACTGCAAAAACCCACAATGTGTCTACTGTGAGAAGTATGAAGCAGATGGCGAGGAACCAATGAATCGTGCAAGGAGTGCTAACTGTAACAGAAATCTCTTGAAATGGGCCGTAGAATCCCAGAACTGGGTGGTTCATGCACGGCTGCACACTGCAGTCAACGGTGAGGAATCAAAAGCTGCAGATATTCATTATCACCTATCATGCAATACGAAGTTCAAGACTGCTGATCGTTCAACCAATAACCAGTCAGAAAATGCATCTAAGTCGTATTAGCTGTCCTATGATCCAGTGGTAATTGCTCAGCTTAAATCAATTATCCAGGTCACCTATTCTCCTCATAAGCTAACTGTTCTGAGAAGACTTTATGATCAGCGTCTCCAGCTACTAGGCTGTGACTGGATTGGTGTGAATGTTCACCCCACACGGTTCAAGGAGCGCCTATTAAAGAAGCCTGGATCAGACTGGTCTGCATTCCAGGAACGTAATGAAGTTTATACCACAAAAAGACAGTCGGTCCATCTTTGGAAGAAACTGCTCGCCTTTAATTGATGCAGATGAGGCTGGGAAATTAGTGGATGTTGGTCTCATAATGCGCAAATACATTCTTCTGCAACAAAATACATTTCAGTGGGTCATTCAACTCAAATTATGTAAGTGAACCAGTTGCCAATCCCCTTCTGACCCTTTTAGATGTCCTGCTTGAAGGATCAAGCTCTAAGACAGAAACAGTGAAAAAGGATCCTGCCAACATCAATGCCAGAAATAGAGTGGCATGTACTATGGGTAACAAAATTGGTGCACAGGTGGTCCTGTGTCTATCGAAAACATTCGAACACATGCAGATACTGAGGGAGCATTACAAATGTCTCATTGTGTATAACAATATTTGTTTATATAAACATAACATATGCTTTATGTCTGCAAGAGGATATTGCCAGTTGGAAATATTATGTCACATTCGACATCAGGGCTACCAACATATGGTAGATCGGACACTAAAATTTCAGTGACCTTCATTCTGTGGTCTCAAATGTTTCACACATACTGTGCACCGATATTTTTGTGACCCATAGTACAAACTCCAGCTGATATGCTATAATGTTACGATGCAGGCCACCCAGGCCCTCAGTCTCTATCAACGGAAGGAGAGAGAGGCTCCCTTTCCTTTCGATGTTGGACTGAAGCTTCATGTCAACTGTCGGCAGAAAGGAATCACTAGCACTTTCCACACTCTGGGCATTTCCGTGTCATATGATCGAGTCATGAATATGAAGAAATGCCTTGCCAGAACTGTATCAAAACGATGAATTGGTGATGGAGTAGTCGTGCCTACAAACACCAAACGAAAAGTATTTGCAACCTGTGCCGTGGACAATCTTGATCGGTCAGGTAGATATGAATTCTATGGCACTGCCTTAACACTTTTTTTTTATGCAAGGAAGAAGAAACCAAAGGTCAGGGCCTGCACACTGTTCCTTCCAAGAAAAAGTAAAAACAATACAAAAGAGAGCCAAATTCAAGATCCATTCATTTCGAGATGCCTGGACACACTGCGTTTGAAAGATTGGAGATCATAGGAAGGAATACAGACAGAGGAAGACAGTTCCAGAGTTGACCAGTTGCATAAATGAAGGACTGGGAGTAACGGTTAACTCTTGCATTAGAGAGCTGGACAGAAAAGGGATGAGAGTTTGTTGCTAGACGGGTACTACGTGCCCGTCGTAGAGGTGGAGGGGTGCAAGCAGACAGTTCAGAGGAACAGTGACCATGGAAGTAGCGATAGAAGAGAGATAAAGAAGCAACAATGCGGCGAAGAGACAAATGTTGAAGGGAATCAGTAAGAGGAGGAGAGTTAATGAGACGAAAAGCCTTTGACTCCATCCTAATGAGAAGAACTGCATGTGAGGAGCCTCCCCACACATGAGAGTTGTACTCCATACACGGGCGAATAAAACCCGTGTACAAGGTCAACATCTGTACAGGGGTAAAGAAAGTTCGGAATCGGCCCAGCACACCTAATCTCTTGGAAACAGATTTCACAAGAGATGTAATATGTTCTTTCCAAGACAAATCCCGAGAGAATGAAACCCCTAGCATGTTCAAGGATGATGCAGGACTAAGTTGAACATTATTAAACATTAGTGGGTAATCCTCAGGAAGATTTAGTCGGGTTGACAAGTGTAAGAACTGAGTTTTTGTTGCATTAAAAATAACAAGATTATTTTTACCCCAATCAGAGATATGAGCCAAGTCAGACATTAGGTGTGCCATAGCCTCATTCCTTGTTTGCTGAAGTAACTGCTGAGATGGGCGTTGCAGGAACCGAATGGAAAGGTGAAGGGTGGAATCATCAGCATATGAGTGAATAGGGTTAGATGTACAGCTTAGAAGGTCATTGATGAATAAAAGAAAGAGAGTTGGGGATAGGAAAGAGCCCTGAGGAACACCACTGTTGATAGGTCTAGGAGAAGAACGATGGCCGTCTACAACAGCAGCTATAGAACGACCAGAAAGTAAGCTAGAGATGAAGGCACAGATAGAAGGATAGAAACCGTAGGAGGGCAGTTTGGAAATTAAAAGATTTATGCCAGACTTGATCGAAAGCCTTTGAGATGTCAAGTGCAATGGCAAAGCTTTCGCCAAAGTCCCGAAAGGAGGATGACCAGGAGTCTGAAAGGTAGGTGAGAAGGTCGCTAGTGGAGCGTCCCTGACGGAACCCATACTGACGATCCGAAAGAAGGTTGAGGCAGGAAAGATGCTTTAAAATTTAGTTAGAAGGTTGGGAATGGTCACCCTTCTCTGGGACTGGCTGAATGAGAGCAAACTTCCAGCAAGAAGGAAAGGTTCAAGTTGACAGACAAAGGCGAAAGAGTTTACCTAGGCAGGGTGTAAGCACAGAAGCACAGTTTTTGAGGACAACAGGAGGGACTCCATGAGGCCCATATGCCTTGTCAATATTGAGGCCAGTGATGGCAGAAAATACATCAGCTGAAGAAATTTTAATGCCAGTCCTGAGGAAGTCTGAGGGGGGAAGTGATGGAGGAACAGCACCGGAATCGTCTAAGGTAGAACTGGAGGAGAAAGTCTGAGCGAAAAGATCTGCTTTATCAGTAGAAGAAATAGCTACAGAGCCATCAGAGTAGAAAAGAGGAGGGAAGGATGATGAGGTTAAGTTGTTAGAAAGGTTTTTGGCAAGGTGCCAAAAGAAGCGAGAAGAATTCGAGTTGGAGAGTTGGGAACATTTAGCACGGATGAAATTATTTTTAGCAGAGCGAAGAACAGGCTTAGCACGATTCCGGGCAGAAATATAAAAAAGATGTGATTCAGGGGTTGGTTGGCTCTGGTACCTTTTAAAGGCCCTCTCTCTGTTGCGGACAGCATTAGAACAAGCGTGATTAAACCAAGGCTTTCTTGCATTAGTCAGAGGATATGAGAAAGGAATGTATGCTTCCATGCCCGAGAGAATAACCTCCGTAATGCGCAGGGCACACTCAGACGGCTCCCGGCCATGGAAGCAATAATCATTCCAAGGAATATCAAAGAAGTACCGCCTGAGGGCCTCCCAATCTGCAGCTCCAAAGTGCCACAGGCGGCGTTTCTTTGGAGGCTCCACAGGCTGTACCGGAGCGATAGGACAGGTTAAGGTAATAAGGTTATGATCGGAGGAGCCCAACGGAAAGAAAAGATTAACAGTGTAAGCAGAAGGATTAGTTGTTAGGAAAAGGTCAAGTATGTTGGAACTCTCTCCAAAGCGGTCAGGGACACGGGTAGGGTGCTGTACAAGCTGCTCTAGGTCATTAAGGATAGAAAAGATGTAGGCTTGTTCACCAGGTGGATCAGTGAAAAGAGAGGAGAGCCAAAGGCGGTGGTGAACATTGAAATCTCCTAGAATGGAGATTTCAGAGAAAGGAGAAATGGATAGAATGTGTTCCATCGTAGAAGTAAGATAGTCAAAGAATTTTTGATAGTCAGTAGAATTAGGAGATAAGTAAACAGCACAGATATATTTAGTCAGAGAATGACAGGAGAGCCGAAGCCAGAGCGAAGAGAATTCTGAAGAATCAAGTTCAGGAACACGAGAGCAAGATAGATCGTTGCGTACATATACACAACAGCCACCTTTGGCTTTGAAATGAGAATAGAGAAAGTAGGAGGATACAGAAAAGGTTTTGCTGTCAGTTGCCTCAGACACCTGAGTCTCAGAGAGAAAGAGAAGGTGAGGTTTAGAGGAGAAGAGGTGGTGCTCAACAGAGTGAAAGTTAGAGGAAAGGCCGCGAATGTTACAGAAATGAAGAAGGAGTGAGTCAGAGAGTGGTTCCAGACAGCTCCGAGAGTCATCACCGCGAGAGGGGCGGATGGTGGGGGTATTTATTGTCCCCCCCCCCTGGGGACTCCGAGGCACGATTTACAGTCGCCATTTTAAAAAAAAATTTGAAAAGGAAGTGTAGTGTGTAGCGTGTATGTAGTTTGGTGTTGACAGTTAGAGAAACTTGTATTGGAGAGCATGATGTTCTACTCTCTGTGTTACTGAGACACTGAAAAAGTTCAGCAAAGGGGGATGGTCAGGATCAAGTCCTGAGGGCTGATGAAACGGGAGCTCCAGCTCTCCCTGTCATCAGCTTTCCATCCTCCTTGGGAGTACTGCCCTGCTCGACTGGTGCTACAGTCTACTCCTCTATCTATCTATATACCTAGGCTGCTTCCCCCAAGGAATGGGAGGTAGCCAAGACAGGATGATACACTCCCAATTTACTCATACACTCAAACACATTCATTCGCATCTTAGCCACAAAGGGAAGAAGGGACAGATCCTCACTGCACCACACCGCACGAGGGTCAACAGCGCAGTGCAGTCAGTGACATCCACAGCAGGGCCCGACAGCAAAGCTGGTTTACCCCTGCTGCATCATAATGGACCCATCCCGTTACCCGCACCTGACTTACTAATCACCTCATTTATGACAACATCGGGGAAGACCCTCCACCACTGACGCTGGATCTTTGTGAAGGAACCATTATCCAGCTTCCTGACAACTATGCCACTTTGCCCCACATTGACGGATATGCTGATGACATCACCCTTTCATCCCATTGGTAGTGGAACTGGAAGACCAACACTCACAGAGAATCTCCAAGCAAGGGTGCCTGAAGAAGCATGGTTGAAACATCTGTACAAGGTCTTGGTCAAAAAGGGTGGAGAACTATGCGAAATGCCAGTACCCTACTCCGGGTTCTTCTCTCATAGCCAATGTGCAGAAGATGTCAGACCACGGGCGACAACTGGGGTTTTCCCTATTTTCTATGAGAAAGCATCACCAATGGCCATGCAGAAGCATTCAGTTCTCATTTCTATGAGGGCAATTGGCTGTTAATCCTGGAGAGTTCCCAGTAATTGTAGGTGACTGTCTCCTTTGTGGACAGCAGAAGTGTCAGTGGGAGTGACTGTCCCATTTGTGCACAGCAGAAGTGTCAGTGGGAGTGACTGTCCCTCTTGTGCACAGCAGAAGTGTCAGTGATAGTGACTGTCCCCTTTGTTCACAACATAAGTGTCAGTGAGATTACCCAGATTAAGTTAGTGAATCAAAGCTGGCTTGCTTCATTGTCTTCCTTCATATCGAAATGTATGTGGAGGTAATCTTTTTCCTGTGTCTGGCTGGGACAGGATGTTCTACCAAGCATGACATCGCCTCCCCTTAGGTAGTAGTTTGCACGAACAGGGCTTACCCATGAGTCCTATAACATCAGGGATAGGGAGTGCCCCACACTGACTAACTAAGACCACTCTCTGCTCTCTCACGTTCTATAAGTGATACTCATCTGAGGAATTCTTCGGATTTGATAGAAAGAGTGAAAAATGTGGATATAACGGGAAGAAACCAGCCAGCTTTGACGTCAAGGCACTTATAACCAATGTGCCAGTGGAAGGAGCCATGCATGCTGTTAGCAGAGCGTTGGAAGGAGTCAATAAGGAGGAACTTCCGATCCCAAAATGTGATTTCCTGAAACTCGTATCATTGTGTGTCAGGTTCCGCGCATTTGTTTTTAACGGGAATGAGGACATGCAACATAAGGTCTAGCCATGGGCTCACCCCTCAGTGCGGTCATGGCGTGTCTGTACATGGAGACCATGGAACAAGACCGCCACAAGAGAATTATTGGCAGAAACTGTGAATGGTATAGGTACGAGGATGATGTCCTGGTAATAGACCTCGAGAAAACATGTAAAATGAGAATGTTAAATAATGTGTTAAATAATGTCAGTACTCACATACAGTTTACAGTGGAGGAGAAAGTGAAAGGGAGATTATCAATTCTGGATACACGGATATGGAGGAAAGAACAGAGAATAAGTTTCTCAGTATACCGCAAACCCACAAACAAGGACGTTTTCATCCATTTCTATCGCCACACAGGTTGAGAACAAAGGTGTTGTAATCATATTTTTTTTTTAGAGCATTAAGGATATGCAGCAGTTAGTTTCTGAAGGAGGGGTTTCAGTATATCATTAAAAGATTCACAGAATTAAGTTATCCAGTGGGGTTATTAATGAGGCTGAAAAAGAAAGCTATAAACATAAAGAACAGACGCAAGGAGAGCAGGTTCAAAAAGAGAAGGTACATAGCCGTCCCAAACTCCTCAGAGTCGGCATTTTTGGAGAAATTCTTCAGAGGAACTGGGACAAGGATCGTAGCATCGTCAGGAAAGAAAATAAGTGATGTTGTGAACATGAGAAACAAGGAATTACATAGGAATTACATAGGAATTACATAGGAAACCAAACAGCAACAGACCTTCTGGTCCTTTCGAGGCTGCTTGTTACAGAGAAGGCTATGACTACAAGATCTATCTCTACATGCTGAAGGATAAGGATAGTAAAGCAAGAAGGCTCCCTCCACCTCCAAACCCTCCAGGAAAAAAGTGAGAAAAACCACCATGCAGCATGGAAAAACTGACATGGAAATTTCATAGGAAATACAGGAAAGGAAAGGTCACATTCTATACTACTTTCTGTAAGCTACCTGTCTGAGTAACCTGAAAGAGAAAGTAATCAAATAAACTAATAGCTACGGTATGACATTATAAACGGGTACGTTGAGTAAATTTAATCCCTTGGTCTCGGTTGGACTCTGCGGGAATTCAGAAGTTACGGATACACATAAATATAGTAATCCCATGGTCTCAGTTCGACTCTGCGGGAAGAAACTTAAAACATTATCACCAAAACTACAAAAGTAAGTTATTCGGACAGAAAAAGAGTCAGCTGAGGATTCTCGTGCAAATACTTGTCTATTTTGTTTTTGAATGTCTTAATTGAGATACTGTTCACGGTATCTGAGGGTAATCTGTTCCAGATATTTACGACTCTGTTGAAGAAGAAGTATTTTGCTTCATGGGATTGGAAACGCTTTCCCATAATTTTGCAGCCGTTACTTCTAGTTTGCCTTGACCGGTCTATTTCAAAATATTTATTCATGTCTAAGTTGTCATATCCCTTCATGATTTTGAAAACTTCAATAAGATCACCTCTTAACCTGCACTTCGTTAGGCTAAATAATTTAAGTTCCTCGAGGCGTTCCTCATATGGGTTGTTTCTAAGTCGTGGTATCATTTTTGTGATTCTACGCTGTATTTTCTCTAATTTTTCTATATCCTTTCTGTAGTACGGAGACCAGAATTGCACACAATACTCAAGATGGGAGCGCACTAGCGAGTTGTACAAGGCAAGAATGACTTTTTCCGATTTAAACTCAAAAGTTCTTCCAATAAAACCCACCAGCTTGTTTGCAATTTTAACCGCCTCGGTACACTGCTTACTCGGTTTTAGGTCATTTGATATTATCACACCAAGATCCTTTTCATTGTCTGTACTTGATAACAGGACATTATTCATTTTGTAATTCGCATGGACGTTGTTACTTCCAATATGAAGTACTTTGCATTTTTCCGTGTTGAAATTAATTTGCCATTTTTCTGCCCAGCTTGTTAAAGTATTAAGGTCATTTTGTAACTGTTGCCACTGAAATTTTGAAGTAACTTGACTGGTTATTTTAGTATCATCTGCAAATCTGGATATTTTACAATTTAGACCCTCGTCAGTATCGTTTATATACATAATAAAAAGTATCGGTCCACGTACTGAGCCTTGGGGAACGCCGCTAATCACGTTACACCATTTAGATTCCTTTCCATTTATCACAACTCGCTGTTTTCGGTCTGAAAACCAGTCTTGTAACCATTTCTGCGTATTTCCTTTTATACCGTGTGCTTCTATTTTGCTCATGAGACGTTTGTGGGGGACAGTGTAAAATGCTTCTGAAAGTCAAGGTAAATTATATCTACTGCTCTTGAGTCATCATATGATTTGTAAACATCATGGAAGAAGTCCAGTAAGTTAGTTAAGCATGAACGACATTGTCTGAATCCATGCTGTGAGTCTTTAATCATATTATTTACTTCTCAGTAGTTAACTATTTTATCTCATATGATTTTTTCCATTAACTTACACACTATTGATGTTAAGCTAATTGACCTGTAATTTCCTGGGTGCGACATATTTCCTTTTTTGAAAATTGGTGTTACATTTGATAGTTTCCATTCACGAGGAACTTTCCCGGTACTTAATGATTTATTGAATAAGACAGAGAGTGGCAGCAGTAACTCATTCTTTGCTTCTTTGAGAATTTTCGGTGATATTTTATCAGGGCCAGGGGTTTTGTTTATGTTCGTACTATTTAT